>JAQFZC010000891.1:0-38027 GCA_034695205.1 Dicyrtoma fusca | reverse complement strand
GTTTCTTGTTTTGACCTTTTTGAAAGTGTTAGTTTCTTGTTTTGACCTTTTTGAAAGTGTTAGTTTCTTGTTTTGACTTTTTTGAAAGTGTTAGTTTCTTGTTTTGACCTATTTGAAAGTGTTAAATTCTCGTTTTGACCTTTTTGAAAGTGTTGATTTCTAGTTTTACACCTTTTGGAAAGTATTGCTTTCTAGTTTTGACCTTTTGGAAAGTGTTCTTTCTCTCCATTCTTTCCATGGTTTCACAGTTGCGAATAGGTTAAATAGTATTCTTGTATTCTACAGGCCGTGGACTGGTCCTACCACCGAGTGGTCTGGAAGGACATGGATGCCGACGGTGACTTAGACGCTCTCACTGCCCGCTTCCACCAGCCCCTCACCGGCAACACGCACACTCAGTTCCTTTGGCTCGAGAACCCCGGTGCGGCCCTCACGGAAACTCCCGCCGTTGGCTGGAACCAACACGTCCTTCAGGATTCCTATCTCGAGGGCAACCGAGGCCCCGACGTCCACTTCCGAAACTTCCAGCTCGTCTCCCGCAACGTCACCTTTGACCTCATCTTCGCCGCTGAGTTCTGGCGTGAGCATCTCAGTCTCTACTACACGTCCAATGGCTGGTCCGACTGGACTAATGTCCGTCGTATTCCCATCGCCATCTCAGAGGGACAGTCCTTCGACGTCTACGTGGACGACTTTAACAATGATGGGAAACTTGACCTTATGGCCACCGCCTACAATCATACTCTCGGGAATGTATTTGTGTACGAAATCCCAGAGGACTTTAGAAACGGGACTTTTGTGAAGCACACCATCGCTGATGGGTTCAAAGCCAATACTATCATTGGAGGTCAATCTATGACCCCCGGAAGTCCAAAGCCATTCCATCCATCCAAGGCTCATCAGGATGCCAAGAAGAAGCCCTACATTCTCCTGTCTGGGGATGATGATGGGAAACATTACATTTTGGAGCCCAATTCCGAAGATCCAAAAGACTGGACTTACACTAAGCACATTTTGGTTGATACCGAGAAAACGACAAGTGGGAAGTATGCCGCCGTTGATTTGGATGGGGACGGCTATACAGAAATTATTGCAGCTGGATACACTGCTGGAGAAATTTACGTTTTTACCTACGCACCGGAAGCATAAATAAATTATGAAATCTGTAAATTATTTTAATTTATTCGATAATATATATTTAATAATGGCAATGCATTTGTATTTGCATGTATTTTCAAAATTTAATTTGCTTCCAGCAATTTCATGTACATACTGCTTATAAAAATATAAACGGAATAAATTGGTAAAAACTTCACCTACTAATACCAAATGAAATGAACTTAGGAACAATTCACCATTATTATTTTACAATGAGTTTGTTACGCTTTGCACATAATAGTAAAACATTACTCTTCTATATCGCAAACGCAATGCAGGACAAATTACTTCAATAATGACAGCTCTCTTTTAAATTATTATCAATTCCTTTATCTCAACAATAATTTACTGGCTTCTATTAGGTGAGTGGTGTCATTATACCGGAGTCCGTCGCTTATGCGATGAAATACAGGCAGTATAATCTTGTCACATAAGCAAAATTATTATACAAATGAGGTAATGTTAGATAATGATAATGTTGTGTGCATGTAATGCAAACGTGTAATGCAGAACACGTTTTATTTTAAGTATCTAATGTTATAGATTGATTGCAAAATCACTAGTGATTTATTGGTATAGCCTAATGTTTAAAACAGTATACATACATACAAAACACAATTATGGTATGTTTTGACTAAAATTAGGACAAGTTTAGGGCTAAATCAAACCAATACATTATTATAATTTATTAAAATTTTTAGTAGGCAGTTTTGCTATGCTTCTGACCGCTATAGATGAGTTTGCTTGCCAAATCACGGGAACGATTCGCTAATAGAACTTGCGTCAATTCAGCGCTTTTTTAAAGTTCTATACAATCTAATAATCTATTGAATGCTTTAGCGGCATCAAAATGCAAGCGTTGCTTTCCAGCAACAATCACATCTTTGAATTCAGAATCAATCTCCACGTCTAATGGCTATTCGAAACTGGCAAATCATGAAGTTGTTTGCGGCTTATATCTACCGCAATTTTTAACACTTTCAAGAGAGTTAAAATTAGAAAACACTTTCTAAAGGGCCAAAACTACAAATTAACCCATTCAGAAAGGTTAATACTAGAATTTAACAGTGTCCAAAAGGTGTAAAACTAGAATTCAACACTTTCGAAAACGTCAAAACTAGAAATTCACACTTTCAAAAAAGGTGTAACACAAGAAATTAACACTTTCAGAAAAGTGTAAAACAGGAAATTAACGCTTTCAAAAAGGTGTAAAACTAGAATTCAACACTTTCAAAAACGTCAAAACCAGAAATTAACACTTTCCAAAAGGTGTACATCTCAAAATTAACACTTTCAAAAAGGTGTAAAGCTAGAAATTAACACTTTCAAAAAGTGTAAAACAGGAAATTAACACTTTCCAAAAGGTGTAAAACTAGAATTCAACACTTTCGAAAACGTCAAAACCAGAAATTAACACTTTCCAAACGGTCAAAACTTTCCAAAAGGTGTAAAACTAAGATTCAGCAAATCGTAAACTTTTTTGTCTCAATTCACGTGGAGCGGTGGAGCATATAAGAAAGAACTCTGACAAATGATTTACCTATATGAATAGTATATTTACTATAAGGTATAAAGTACAAGAATCTGTAGAATACTGTATTATCGTTTTTGATATACGGTGCATAAAAGCAGTGCATAAATTAATATAGTTCCGTGATAGACACCTGGTCCTTAATAACCTAATCAATCACTAATCGGATAATTACTACATAATTTCTTTTAGAAAATTGTATGCATAGGAAAGTTACTATACATACCTATATTGCTTATTACAAACAGCTGTATTAGGTAATGTGACATAACATTTCCAAACAACAAGTCTCTCTTTGTCTAACAAGGTAAAAATGTTTAATTATTATCTACTTTGACAGGAACCACTTGACCTTACACTTAGTTTCCTTTGTTCTTTTGTAATGTAGGCTATGTAAGTACATAGCTCCAGCTGAAATTGTGATTACAAAGAAAAATCTAGCAGTTATTTAAACTGAAGATAAAAAAATTACATTTTGTAAAAAGCACACAGTTTTTCTGTGACACCATTTATTCTTTGGAGACAGTTTGTCCATTGGCGTCCTAACAAACAACATTGTCTGTCCAATTTGTTTTTTAATTGTAACAATTAAACATAAATTACTTTTATTATATAAAATATATTAAAAATGACGCTGCTACGAATTAGTTTAGTATTTATTCTTGTAAAATTAATTGCCCTCGTGCATTCCCAGTCATCTGTAGTTCCTCGTTTACTTGGAACGGTCCCCCTTAAGAATGTAGCTTACGTGGAAGTATTTGAGGATAACAAAGCGAGCAATAACACAGCTGATCGCTTCACCCTTTTCTTATCCACTTTTAATGCCTACAATTTTGCTAAGGATCCCAAATACTACATGAGAAGTCCTGGGGCACAATTGGACAGCATTAGTGAGTGGACATTTACGGAGATTGATGAAGCAAAAACATCCTTCTGGCCCAATAACCCAGATTATATGCCACGTAAGTACACATAAGTAAAATCTATTGTTTTTTAAATCTCATTATTACTGAACTGAAGCTCACTGAAGACGTAATTGGGATTTTAGTTAGTAATAAATAATTTAATAAATTGCAGAGGAGGTTGCTGGGACCGAAGGAGTCGTTTGGACGTCTGGATTTCTGGTGCCAGGAAAGAAGAAGGGAGCTCTTGAACTTTATGACACTGTCTCTGACCCACCAATTGGACCATACACTATTACAGCTCAAGATGTAAGTTACACATAAGGTGTTTATACGTAATTATTCTAATTATGCATATTTTTTTTAAAAACATATTAACGTAGGTATGTACGTATTTACCTACCAACATTGCATTATCGATTACAATGCTAGGGAGGATGTATGTAAGTAAATAGGTAGTTATAACGATTTCTGCAAAACCTACTTTAAAATTTTAATAAAGTTTCAATTTGCAAACTACTTACTAATAAGTAGAAAGCCCCATTTTTAAACGACTTACAACTAGTAATGTGCCTACTCTCTAAAACGTCAATTTCTATACAAAAATAACATTTTGAATTGCTATGGTCTATAAAAGCAATATTTCAAAACGTCAACTTCTATAAAACCAACTTTCTAAAACTTCAATTTCAACGAACACAACTTTTTAGAGATTATTTTGTATACGAAAAGCTTTTTAAAAATATCCAGTTATACAAAGAAGAACTTTTAAAACGACAATTTCTATTAAACCAACTTTTTGAAAAGTAGGTTTCTATTTAAAAAACAACTTTTTAAAACAGTAATTTCTATTAAACCAACTTTTAAAACGTCTTTTGTTTTATAGGGAAAGCTTTTTAAAATAGCAAGCTTTAAAACTATAAAACTAACTTTTTCAGAAGTATATCTATGTATCTATAAAAAATTATTTTTTAAACCGTAATTTTCTATAGAAAACATTTTTGGATTGTTACTTTAGATGAAAACAACTTTTCGAAAACCTAATTTTCTTAAAAAAACTTTCAGCAAAACTTAATTTCCTACAATAGTACAAATTGTCAAGATAAAATGTTTACATGAACAAAACATATTTTAACGGGTCAATTGAGCTAAACTAAAAGTAATCGTAGTAAAGTAGAAAGCAACAAAAATAAAAATGTAATTAATTCCAGTCTGAAACATGGTCGTACCATCGCGTGATGTGGAAGGACATGGATGCGGACGGTGACCTTGACGCTCTCACAGCCCGTTTCAACGTCCTTCTCTCCGGTAAAGTCCACACGCAATTAGCTTGGCTAGAAAACCCAGGAGTTCTACTTGCCGACACGCCCGCCACCGGATGGAACCAACACGTCCTTCAAGACTCCAACACCAACACTAACGGCGTGGAAGCCCTTGACGTCCACTTCAGAAACTTCCAAATTACGTCCAACGACGGTGAAAGCTACGACTGCATTTTGGCCGCCGAATTCTTTCACGAACAGCTCAGCTTGTACTACACGACCGTCTCTGCTGGTTGGTCCAACTGGACTCAGGTCACCCGGGTGCCCATCGACGTGTCTTTGGGTCAGGTCTTCGACGTTTACGTCAATGACTTCAATCGGGATGGGTAAGGATTCTGGATTATAATTTCAATTGACTCTTGCCGGAACATAGTAGTATAGTAATTAGTAAGGAATAAGGATATTATTTTATTAGCTAATTTAAACTTTTGAGAAACTAATATTTTAGGACACTCACCTTTGAATAGTACCTACTCTTTAAATAGTTTTTGTAAATACCCTAACTGCTGAGAAAATCGTTTTTGTAACAAATTTATTTTAAATGATAACGAAATTTTGTGAGCATGCACTTTTTAAAACTGTTAGGAAGGAAAAACTAAGTTGTCATTAACTGTGTTTTAAGGCAATGCACTTTTTCAAAATGGAGTTTTAGGGAATTGCACTTTTTCAAAACAAAATTTTACAAAAATCCAGTTTTTTCAAAATCATGTTTTACGGAAATGTACGTTTTTAAAATTGTATTTTACTGAAAAGTACTTTTTCAAAATTGTATTTTACGGAAATGCACTTTTTCAAAATCGCATTTTACTGAAATGTACTTTTTCAAAATAGTATTTTTCAGAAATGTAGTTAATCAAAACATCTTTTTTTTTGAAATTCTGGTTTTTAAAACAAACTTTTGTGAACACGCCTTTAGAAAACATCAACGTATGTATGTATCAACAAAATTACAACGTATATATTATACTTTACCAAACTTTGTCTATTTGTTTACCATAGGAAAGTTGAGCTCATGGCAACAGCCTACAATCATACCTTTGGAAACGTCTTCGTCTACGAAATCCCACAAGATTTCCCAAATAATATAACCTTCACCAAGCACATCATCGCTGACGGTTTCGAAGCTAACACTATCATCGGAGGTCAATCCATGACCCCAGGGAGCCCAAAAACTTTCTTCCCTAGTGCAGAGTTCCAAGCCGAGCAGAGAAAGCCTTATATTCTCCTCTCAGGGGATGACGATGGTAAACACTACATCTTAGAGCCCAATTCGGAGGATCCTGCAGACTGGGTGTACAACAAGCACATTTTAGTAGACACTGAAAAAACGACGAGTGGAAAGCACTTGGCAGTAGATTTGGATGGGGATGGCTACACGGAAATTATTGCAGCAGGCTACACAGCTGGAGAAGTCTACGTTTTTACGTACAAGCCAGAATAATACTTTATTTGGAACATTTTCTCAAAAATTGTTGGACTTTAACTTGAAAAATTTGGTCAAGTACCAGACCTATTAAAGCTAACTAATATTCTGCGACATGCCTGGCTGTAATTTGAAAATAAATTCCGGAATCAAATCTAGTTCAACTTAAAGGGCTCAAAGCTTAACCTAATTATTCATCGTCATAACAAACGTAATAAAAATATTAAATTCATTTGATTACACTATAATTAACGAGACATCCAATTAAATGGCATAGCAACAGGGACAGGAACGGGATTTATCTCAGGTTTACTGAAGCCCTTTTGACCGGCCCAAAACGATGCAAGATTCTGATTTGGTGCTTCATCCGCTTTACTGAAGCCCTTTTGACCGGCCCAAAACGCTGGAAGAGACTGATTTGGTCCTTCATCTGCTAAACGCCCAAGCTTTCGAACACGATCTTTATTCGGAAAGTTTGCCACGTGGGAATTTTGGTTAGTTGACCCCTTAAACTTTCTCCCTTTCAACTCTCCCGCTGAGCCTTTGGGAACGATACGTACAAGGATTTTTTTTGTAGTTTTCACAACAATTTTTTCCGTCGTCGGTTCATCCTCAGCGTCCTCCTGGTCCTGTGTTTGACCTCCTTGTTGGCCGCCAGTAAATCCAGCAAAGGGAAACATTTTTACTGCTGGTGACTGAACGAAATCTTGAGCCACCTTTTGACTTGCTTCTATTCCAGTCATAAACAAGCTTCGGGACTGAACTCCCTTAGCAACAACAGCAGGGGCAGCAGCGTTTAAATTTGACGGCGATGGATCCTTCACAGGGATGATTTCTGAGGATTTTGTAGAAATATTTCTTGCTTGCGTTGTGTCTTGGTCCTGTGGGTCACATTTGGTCAGAAGAAAAAGTTGATTTGCAAAGAAAAAAGCCTGCAAAATTGTAAATAAATTCAAATTAGAATAATTTACATTCCTGCAAAAATTCAACTGAATGATATTTTATGCAATTCAGGCTTCACTTACAATCAAAATGGACAGCTTTTTATTGACAGAGCCTTGCATTATTGTGCAAGTGTTTCTTTTACTTAGATTACTATTATGATTACTAAGTGAATTGTTAATTAAATATTTATGCCAACGCAAAATTCAATTCCTAATCATATTTTACAAATTCAACTCCCACATTTGAAAAACGAACAAGGCATCCCTTTCCTAACACACACGCGTATTATTCTAATACTTATGAATCAGTTGCCAGATTCAGATACATAAAATGGTTACACATGGCTTTGCCATAATCCATTACAAGGGTTTACTACGTTGGCACAATAATTAAAATTTGATAACAATAGGCTTTTAAAAGGACGCATTAAATACAGAAGCACCACATCCAAATTCTATTCAAATATTATGTACCATTAGAGTTTAGATTGTTTACAATAACTGCAACTGCAACAAATATTACTGCCAGTGAAGTGACGTAGAATTTAAAATTATAAAAAACTTATAAAAATAATTTTCAACAACATAGCATAATAAATAAGTGTGTTTTCATTTTGTCTACTGTCCTCTGAGGGCTTCGGCCGAGTACACTTCTGTGCTCATCTGCACAATGTATCTCTTAAGATAGTAATAATTGTGGTTGCGACCGTTTAGTTGACGATGACCTTTGACCTTCACCTTCACTTCGTGGGTTTTATGGGGAAACAAGCCACCGACAGGACTGAGACGGTGATTCTGGTAGTTGGGAGTGGGACGACGGTGCATTTTCCCACGACTGTGGTCCATCGACGTTATTAACGGGGAAGAAATCGGAGCTGCTCCGGCCAAATTCGAAATTTGAGAAAAATGCGTTGTGATGGCAACCACCGAGAGGAGAAGAGCACTTCCCACACACGTATATAGTATCTGCAAAAAATATCGGAAATTTTATTTGCAAGCAACACAATAACTGTAGGGATCAGAGGAATAATGTTGTTGTAAAAGTACTTACATATATTAATTAAAGCTTACCCTGTAAAAGGAGAAATGTCTCTTTTTCATATTTTCAAATGGTACAAAAAATAATGGTAAAGCTTCCCACGCCAGAAGTTATCTGCAAAGAATAGAAAGCAGACACATTACATACCTAATTACTAATTTCATTTCATCGTATCAGCTGCAGCTGTTTAGGACGCGCAACAGAAACATCAATTCACTAATTACACAATAATTTTCTTGCAAATAAAACAGGATATATAAACAAATCAAAACATAATACATGGCTTTTGCACTCAGTATTTTAATTAGGTACTTGGTTGGTAAGCAATCCAACTATTAATCATAGATAAATTCCCCGAATATAAAATCAACTAGTAATCCTAGTAAGTCTAACTAGTAAGTAGGCATGTCTAAAACTAAAACAAATTAAGTATGCACTCAATTACGACTGAGGCAGCTATTCCCATGAGATTAGGAATGCCATTTAAAATTCATAAACACAAGTGTCATAGATAAAGAACTACGCGCCAATTCACTACACGAAAATCTTGTAATTAAAAACAAATTATAAAACCTTGCAACTAATGTTTACTTACTTAACAGTTTAAAAACTTTATTGAATTTTTTTTGTTTTTATTCTGTACACTACTGGCCCTGCAGCACACTTCACTGCACCGCACTGGAATGAACAGCTCAATCAAAAACGATCATAAAGTCAAAGTAGTGAAATAGAAACACGCTGCCAACTATCACTATTAGACATGTCATTCATTTCCTACAATACAATATTTCATGCGAAAATTACAAAATCTCTTTAAAATACATACTTTTATAGATTAGAATTCGAACTTGGTTTGCAGAAGGCTATTCAACGAATTGGTGCAAAAATATATAATACATATAAGCATGGCATACCTAATCCCAAGAAAGCACGATATACACGATATGGATCAAGATCAAGAACCGCTTCCATCATGGAGCTCTCCACTTGGATTTGGAATTGTAAAACCGTTTGCAAGAAGTACGGGAACCAATATTTTATGTGACAATAATCGTCCAAACCCCTGCAGCATGTCCTCCTGTCAAAATATTCTAAATCCAGTATTTTCGGGAAATACATTTGTCGGTTTTAAACTCCAGCCTATCAAAATACTCTCTTTCCTGTCCCACATGGCAAACTATGCTAAGCATTGCCCGAACCCATCGCAATCACAAGCCCCAAGTAACCATCTGTCATATTGTTGGACAAGTATGGATATGTGCCCCACGGAAACTGACAAAGAGGTATAATGTCTACACTATAACTCTGCACTGGCATTACGAAATTTAAATTAAAAATTATTGCTTTTTTGTAGATGGAAATGGTAACTTCCTTCATAAGTCAGTACTGCTGGACAAATAATAAAACCCTGGTCCCAACATCCCAGCCCGGACTTTTTCTTTTCCAGGAAATCAAACCAACCACGAAGAGCGTTCCAGAACTAGGCTATCAAATACCAAAGCGACCTCCTTCAGTGCCATTGACGCTGTCTTCACGGCTATCAGCATTATTTCAATCCACCAATAATGGCATTAATAGTGATAGTTACAATCAAAGTTCGTATATTAATTTATCTATTCAAGGTCAAACAAGAAAGCGACCTTGGACATTCCACAATGTAAGCACCACGCATGGAATCAATAAACAAGAAGAAAAAATTATAGATTGGAAAAATTACGACAAAAATCAATACCTTTTCCATCCAAAAATACTTGACTTTCATAATGTCCCACATCGGCCATTTCCATCTAGATTCTCTCATGCTGGCTGCTGCTGCAATAATCCGGAGCGAAAAAGTATTTACGAAATATCCTCACAGACACAAATTCCATATTCAAACAAACTCAAAGAAAATTTCCCTCCATCCATTCGCCAAGATTTCTTGAAACTCCAGGTAAATCGGATGAACACTAATTCAGTGCTGGGAAACCTGCCGTTTAGAGTACAAATCAACGATTTAAAACCAAATAGATTAAAACATGGGAAGGAAATTGCTAAGCCTCTTAGCTACGATGAATACTTAAAGAAATATGCGGAAGAGCGCAACCAGCAAAAGGATTTTGAGTATATTCGACAGAAGGAAGTTGACAGTCATTTTGTACGGCAGAGACTTGCAGGGTTTTCTAATATTTTTGAATACGGCCAAAATAAAACTAACAAAAAATCAAAATTATTGCAGAAATCTGATTTAGTAAACAACAACGATCAAAATACAAGTGAAGATGAGGTCAGGAACAGTAACCAATTTTCAATTTCCACGAATACAAAAAATATAGTTGAGGGTCTCATTCAAACCCGTTTGCAAAGCTTCCTTCAAGAGCAAGATTCAAAGAACCAATTTGAAATTACAAGTACAAATCATAATAGAAGGAAATCGAAAAATATTTTGAAAATGAAATCGAAAAGAATGAGCCAGCATCGCCCACGCTCACGGTACCTATCTCTCCCTACAAAAACAATGAAAACTCGATTGCAAAACTGCGGGGTCAACCTAACAAAAACTTTTTACTACTGTGATCCACCCATCTCAACTCTGAACCTAATTGTCCACGACGCTGGCCACTGCTATGTCCACGATTTCAAGGTCGGACATGAGCAGTACGGACACGTTGTTTTTCATGGGAAAATCGACGTCTTCGGTCTTGACTTGGATGCAATCAGTAAATTTCTGTAATTTTTTAATATTTTCAAATTAACAATAATTAATAAAATACAATCTTGACCTTCTTCACCCTGTGTTATACTAACTTTGTAGTTGAATTCAAACTGAAAGAATTCCATTTGTATCCCAATGAATGTGATGATAATGCCAATAATGCCACTAATGACCCCTCGGGCCAACGTCAACGTCTCAAGTGTCCAGCCACCGTAGTTTTATTCAGTGTTTGGCCCATTAGTGAGAAGAAAACTAGTTTTGTTCGTGATATCCAACAACTTCAAAATCGAAATTATGAAATGCTTCTTAAGAAATCCTGCGATCGCACGGGATCAAATTTTATATCATACAACCCACACACGGGACAGTGGACTTTCGAAGTATGTAATAAAAAACTGTAATCATACATACTCAGATTGATAGAAATCTATAAATAATAAGTTCTGCGACACATTTTTATCAATAATCTATCATTTCTGCAGCTGCTAAAACTTTAATCACTTAATATTTAAAATTGTAAAAAATCGGTACAAAATATCATTCATATACAAATTACAGATTAATTCCCAATGTCATCAAACGTAGCCGAGATCAGCGAGGACAGGAAACTGAAGTGAGGGTAGGAGGGTACAGCTCACAGAAAGTCTGTTTAAGTTGAAGGTTCAAGCTGACAAAGGAAAGGTACCACTTAAATTTCTGGTGTGAACTACAGAACCGAACTAAAATCGAAAATTATATCAAACAAATTCGTACCCGAAATTCACTAATGCTAAAACAATAAAATTAGAAGCGTATAATTATTTACAGCTAATTGAACCCATCAACTGTGTGGTTCACACGTAAACATACAAATCTAATTCCTAGCTAATTCAGATCATAATACATAATGTATAATGTATGGCATCGTAAATTAATAGCTAATGCTTTGTTACGTTACGTAGGTAAGTAAGTAAAAAATACAATAATTTTGCCCATATTCCTCCACTGAGCAAAAAAACAGAATTCTAGGTAGCTAGTTGAACTGATTTCTAATTCCTACGGACGCGATGTTACGCTGTACATAGGTTGTACCACATCAAATGAATATTTAAGTTACATATTTATGTTGTACTACTTTCTAGTCATCATGCATAATTATTGTTGCATAATGTTAATGCACATACTGAACATGAAATTCAAACAAAATTAATACCGAAATTGTGAGAGCAATTATTATAGCTATAACTACCTTCTACCGTAGAATGATCAGAGAGAAACAGAATGCTTTACTGACGCTTGGACTTGGACGATTTTGTTGAAGTTTTCAGTTTTTTCAGCTTCCGCTTCGTACCAACAGAAGAGGGCATAGACACGGTTCGTGGCTTTCGTTCCCGCAAACAATTTCTTTTTGCAGTTTCCTCATATCCATGAACTTTGATAACATGATTAGTAATGGTATCTTTCTGACAAGCACTGTAGGGACACCACGGGCAATAAAATACGTAAGTTTTCTCACCAACATGACTGATGATGTGATGGAGGAATTCTTCCAGACTAGAAAATAAAAATATATTTTCCAACAGTTCAGAAAGTTTACAATCAAACATTAAACGATGATAACAAAAATAATAAAAATATGAAATAAAAGATTTTATCATTGAACCCCTTAATTACATACAACATGAACATAGGTACCTCAAAAATTCTTGGTCACATTTATTTCGATCACATTTGAACGAGTTGATTTCAAAGGAATGCATCCTCATGTGTCGCGCCACCGAGCTCGGTCGACTAAATGTGCGCAAACAAACGGAACAATTGAAGCCCTTAAGATTCGAAGCTTTATCTTCAGATTGAAACTGAGCTATTTTTCCATGAATTTTTAGATCAACGAATCCTCCAGAGTGCGAGTGGTGTGACCCAGACTGACTGGTACTGTCAGCCTGATTTTGATTCTGACTTGCACTGCTCAATTCACCAAGACCGTGAACTGAGAGATCCAGTGGAAATTTTTGGCTGTCTTCTTCACTGTCCGTTTCGGTTTCGGGTGCCTCAGTGACTGACTGTAGTACTGGAACTGGGAATGACGAAGACGATCTGTCACTTGCCGACTTGGTGGTTAAATCCAGTGGTTCTGTTTGTTCATCGTTCGTCTTAACGTCTTGGATCTGATTCTGAGACTCGACGACCGGGTCAGGTAGTGACTGTTGTGAGGCTGAGGGATCCAGAGATGACCCTAACCGTGACTGTGAACGAATAGTACTCGGTTCCTGTAGCGACAGCCATTGAGACTGCTCTGGCGTTGTTCCGCCTGGTCTAATTTCCATGGCCAAGTTGGCTTCAGAAAATTGCTGTTGCTGTGCTGCCAAGATCTCATGATACAGTAGGTAACTGAAAATTAACATAATGGATTAAAAAGCTTCATAATCATAATTAAACTAGATCTGTATCAATTTTGAATAAAAAGTAATACCCATCACATCACCATCACCTACAACCAATTACCACAATTACCGTGTTTAAAGCTTTACAGTTTAATTTTAATTTGCTGTTTCCACTATCAAGAGCTATTAACTTAACTTTACTTTTACAAAACAACCATCGCATTCTACTAATCAAACTAGGACTCATGAATCTATTTACAATGATGAATGATCTGTTTTAAATCCATTGTACCTTTGACCTTGATTTCTGATGTTACTTACGACTTTTTAACAACTGTTCAACCTTCAACGGTAATCAATGTCAATGGTCGCAAAAGAAATCAAGGTATCGCTAGTTTGTCATTTGTAGTTCGAGAATGAAATAAAAGCTAAACTTACCTGACAAGTGGGTAATACGCTGGAGAAACTGTTCTAAGAAATTCTTCAAGAGAGTTCATTTTCTTGATTTATTTTGATTAATCGACAACTGACTCGATTAAAAAAGCCAGTACAGGCACAGGTGACAGGTGACAGGCAGATGACAGATGCTTCTTAATTAATGATTTAAATAGTTTATTTTAAAATTCGAAATTCTCATAAGCAACACTCCGTATAAACTTAACTGTCTTTAGCGTAATTATAATTATTAACTATAATTATTAGTCACACTTTTTACTAACTTTTGCACAATTTCTTTCTAAGACGCAACCGTCAACCGTACGAAACCGAATCTACAGTCAATTGTAGTTTGTAGTGGGCAGCGGATGGTGCCTTGCCTTGGTGCCTGCCTGGTTCAGTATTTTTTCAGCAATGCAATGAATCGTAGCGCTGTCGAACGGAACGTTTCAGGGGTTGTGCTTAAATTACGTTTCAAACGTTACGAGGGGGGTAAAAAATGCAATAATAACTTACTAGTACAAAGTTTCTAAAAAATTTAGGCATCATTAATGCGCAGCCCCAAAGTATAGCCTTAAACATTAAAGGGCTTTCGGGCTATTGTTGCATATTATTGCCTGAGAGAGCGGTAGGCTAGGCGGCAGACGGTAGTAGCCAGTTGCCTAAGAAACAAGCTTTATGTCAGTACAACCTTTCAACATTTTTCAAATACTGTAAAACGTCGTTTTAGGCCTCTCAAAGAGTGTAAAACAGCCTATGAATGAGTTTACTAGTAAAATGCTCGCTATGCTCGCCCGTGGCCACTAATGACTAAAAGTTTAAATGGCAAAGATTTTGATGGACCAATCGAAACCCTGCTGTAACATGCATACCTAATTAATAAAAGTTAGCTAAAGTTAGTTCTTTATTAACAGTCAGAGACCATACTATGTATGCTATTTTTGTCTTCCAACTCTCAATCAAAGTCTAACACTTAACGCGTTTAAAAACCAGCAAGAAACGACGTTTTATGTTTTACGTGAAACGTACAAAATGACTTTGTATTATGCTTTTCAAAAAGGAGCAAAAGGACGTTGTTATAATTATGAAGTAGGTATACCCTGGTCGAATGGTCTTGTCAGAGAGTCAGAAAGCAAAACTAACTTATTTTTTTTTCCAAAAAGAGCAATACGCATTTTAAAAGACAATGTAATTTGATTGTAGCTGTATTATAATAGTAATAAGTACTGACAACTAAATACTAAATGAGTAACTTTGCTATTTGCATTGTGAAGATTGTAAATTGTAAACACTGCAGGCTGCAGTAGTATTGCAATTTAGTTATTTATTGTCAATAACTGTTGACTGTAGTTGGTAAGTACGTAGTAGTATTCGTAATGCATGCTATTCTGTATTCCTCGCAAAAAAAAGCCCTCGATAGGCACTAAACATTTTAAGTTGAAGTCCATTTCTCGGATTATAATAAATTCATATAACAGTTATAATTAATAATAACCTAATTGATACTTTTGTGTTGTTAATACAAAATTTAGGTCTGTAAATATACTACTCAGCGGTGTTTCTACTTGTATAGCCGACTTTAAATAGCTTTGCATACTTCCATTCAACTTTCAGTAGCTAAATACTAAGAAACTAAGATGAAAGATGACAGATTTCAGAATCCAGATCGTTAATGATAGTGATGATAGCAGGGTATAGGTAAGTAATACTTTGTTTACTTTATTCTTATTCTACTACGAAACCGCTACTCACTATTATTTATTAGATCATCGTATGAATTTAGAAGTTAATGAAAGTAAATTAATTCCGGATTAATTCGATGCACAGTTGCCTGTATAGTGCCGCATAGCGCAGCATTAATTATTAAATAATTCGCATTTTCGCATCGTACGATCTTTGTTTCCGTCTTCCTTCCGCGTATCTCACATTCTTTCATCTCCAAACCCAAATGCGACACAACTAACACGTTATGTACCTAGCTTTGAATCGGCCTGTGAATGAGCGAGCAGTGAAATGAATTAATTATTAAATTACCTCATGTTTTTATTTATTTCACATTACAGTGGCCCTGACGCCCCCGTCGCCAAAGCCATCGTGACCGTGTAATTGTCGAATTTGGGTACATTTTGTTGTGCTCAAAATATGTGCGAGAGAAAAGCAAAGATGAAGAAGCACCTTATGAGCACAGTAAATGTCATTTTGCAGAATTTTCATTGGATAAGGGAAAAAGTACGATCAACGATGAGTGAAGTTCCATTAATTATTTATGAATATTCTCCGTTGAATGTACAACTAAACGCTTTAAACTAGTAATTTAGAGATATTTCAAAGTACCAGTAAAGTAATTACAGGTTGAATTTAAATCTAAGCGTTGCCTTTTTGCGTAGGTTGTAGGTAGTAAGTATAGTAGCTATTAGCAGACCATAAAATGTAACTTTTAACATTATTGTGTGGGTGGGATGATCATTAAAGATGATGACGATGCCATCGTGTTATGCCACTCAGCTGTTTTTAAGAAAGTATTTGTTTTTGTTTACCTAAACGGTTAAAATTATGTAAACATGGTAATATTATTATCGACTGACTGGTGACTCAAATCAAGGTTCATTGAATTGATCGACCCTCGTGGCCCATGCCATGGTTGATGGTGTATTTAATTGATCATTAGCTCGTTGATTTAAATAAGTAAAAAATGACTTATTGACTCATTGATAGTCATTTATTTACATAGGTCGTGGAATTCAGGATTTAGCCAACTTTTAATTGAAGCTGACATTTTTGTGAGCTGTTGAAGTTACTATCAACTTTCAGTAGTTTTACGGTTGTGCAATAATTCATCATTCTTTGCAATTACATACAATCATTACTACAGACAGTCACAGTAAAAGCTACACGCAGTGTGTTCGAAGCATTTTTCCTTGATGATTCACAATAAAGTGAAATACTAGTTTCAAGTCATTAGTTTAAGTAGGTACTAGTTATGTAGTTATGTTACTTTTAGTATTTTAGTTTTGTTTGGGCAATAAAATTGTATGTTTCTAAAGATTTTTGCGTATACTTTTAGGTTCTAACAGATTTTCCGGAAAAGCATCGTCATCATTAATTAAAGAATACTTCTGCGATGGGGAAACGGCTAACTAGTAAAACCATTTCCTTCCTGAGAAGATGACCTCAGCGTTTCATTATTTATTCCATGTCCATGTCACCGCTCCGCCCCGGTCGGCTTCGAAACACTATTCTTGAGGGGATACTATGTGTGCCTTTGCTTAAATTTTCATTAATTTTTGTAAGAGCATCTGTAGAACTTACTTAGTATGGTAAGAATGAACGGGTAGTATTTCCCAATCCCAATTCCTTCTTGTACAGTTCAAAAACAAAGGGGAGAATAAATTATCTAAAATTAGATTTTTTGTTTCTTTTAGACTTCCAGGCTAGTGTTGATCAAGTTCCGGATTTGGATTTTCAGTTCCTGCAGGTTGCCACTCGACCGTGGCAGTAGCTGACATTGAATTTTGTGCAAGGTAAAACGACAATAATGTATAGGTACATAATAAGTAATGAATCTTTTAAGTATGACGTCATAGAAATGTCTTTTTAAAAAATCACTTTTTGCACGTTTTTGAAATATGAATATTATCTTTTGCGTTATTTGAAACCGCTTGGTTTAAGATTTTGCACATTTTTGAAACATTGGTTTTAAGTTTTGCGTTGTTTGAAACAGCTTATTTCAATCTTTTGTACTTTTTGAAACAGGATTATCATATATTTGACTTTTTCGAAAGTTCTGTCTAACCCAAATTGTTTGATTTGTCATTTTAAAAGGCCGCTTGTGTACATTTTTTGTGTGTATTAGCCATTAGCATTAAATTATGAATTATGTATAATTATATAGTCAATACAGTTTATTTGATTATTATTTTGTTTACAGTTCAGCCAGTAAAACGAGTTTACCAGAATGATTTAGTGCTCCCCTTCTTGCTGAATGAAGTTCTTTCTCAAGAACTTTGTTCTTAGGAACTAAACAACACCATCACTATTCCAGATCCAGCCATTACATTTGGTTCCGTGTTATACATGTGCACATTGTAAATATCATCTTACTAGTTAGACAGCAAGACGTCCAAGAGGAAGTACCTATATAAAAGGGGACGGAAGCATTTGATTTCATTTTTCATTTGGTCTTCACGAGTACAAAGTCAAAGAAAAAGCACTAAAGATTTCTCTTACCTTAGAAACTTAGAACTAAAGAACGGTTGTTCGTAGCTATCTCGTTGAATTAAGAACGTGAAAGTATTTTTTATTTACTGTCATTCCAAATTATCTGTACGTGAACTGGGATTCAGGAGGAACTCACGGCGCAGATCAAACAGATCAACTTCAAACAGTATTGATTCTCCCTTTGAAATAGTTAAAGACACAGAACGTTACATTTTTGTACACTTTACTGCTGAAGTCAACACACAACGTACCAGTTGTTAGAAACTCAACCGGCACAAATTTTGTAATAGATTTTTTGGATTTTCCTTAAAACTATGAGGTTTACATTTTGTGCCACACTCATTCTACTCTTGTTTTTTAATTTATCACTCTTCTCAGGTAAGAAAATACAAGTCTTGATTGTGCTGTTTTACATCATTTATAAAACTATCTAATTAAATTATTTTGAAGTTGTTAATTAATTGTAATTGTGTGTTTCCCACAGGTGTGGAGGGTATCAGTTGCAAACGACCCACCGTCGGACGCTACGTGGTTGGGAAAGATGGAATGGAATGCGTGGCTCTTATCAAGGAGAATTGTGTGGGCATGAAGAACAAAAATACGAGAATGTGGCATCGTGGAGTTAATGTAAGCATCGGCTTATTACCTCTGTAATAATTACAATCAATCCTTAATAGAAACTCTAGCCTTAGTTTTTTAATGATGATTTTAAAAATGATTTCGATCAAATACTTGCAGGTACGCGAGAATTGCAGTAAAATTCGTCCCATGGCTGCTATCGCCACATTTTCTGGACCCAACAATAAATATGGTGGGGGTAACTACAAGCATTCAGCTATCTTCTCGTCCTGTGATGTCAATGGCATTTGGGTAAGTTCAATTTAAGTCTATATAATTACCTTTTTAAATCTAAGATTTTGTTGAAATTAGAATTAAAAAGTTATTTTTTTAATTTGTAATTTTGCTTTTTCGACAGATTTATGACCAGTGGAACGGCTCCCGTGGAGTTCGCTACCGTCAGCTCATGTATGACGATTCCAACAGTCAAAATGATGGATCCAAATATTACACCATCATACTCTGACATTCACTTAGACTTGGGTAATAGTTAACTACTCAGAAGCCCACCGCAACGAACGAACGATTACACTACGCACAAACTACTACTATTATTATTATTAATTCATTCATAGTATTACTAATTAACTTTATGAAACATGAAACTCACTCATCGCTGTCTGTCAGACGAACTTCGCAGTCATCGCCAAGTTTTCTGCATAAACTATAATGCCTCACGAACCAACTTGTAGATTGACAACTAACAACAGCGACACAAACCACTAACAACTTTAACAGCTGTAAGTATTTATCTCCGGAACTACCTTCCATAATATTATTCATAGTAATTTTATTCATTTTTAAAGGTATCAGAAACTTAAGTTATTATAAATTAAAATAGTAACGTTGTATTGTAGTTACTTACTTTGTCAGCTGTACTCACAAATTATTAAGTAGTAAATATATATTGTACTATACTTTGTAGTAATTATCATTAATGTTATGAGTTTTTGTCATTCAAGTATTTTTACCGCACTTTGTATTGCTTGGACGTAAGAATTTATATTACGCAACAAATACAACTACTACCTCATTCTCAATTGTATTTTATGGTACTTCGATTCATAATTTTAAGTTTGTTTATGTATGTGCTACGGCTACGATTGTCTGCTGTATAACTATAAAAGTAGTAATAATTATTATTATGACTGCAAACAGAATTATCCATAAGGTTTTTATTATTATTGTTTACCTACTCGTGTCATTTATTACATCACAATGTGGGCAATGCTCGAATACCAATAATTACAATTTTCGAATTTATTTACTAGAACCCTAATGCATTATATTATGAGTGTATGGTTTCTGGTTTAATTGAATTACAAAATCGAAACAGAATGTACAAACTACATTAAAAATACCTAAACTTCAAAAATAAAAATAAGCTTCAAAAAATGTATTACTAAATTGTAAATTAGTCGAGAAAAAAAAGGCAAAAGTTTGATTCCGCCCGGGTTCGAACCGGGGACCTTCTGCGTGTAAAGCAGACGTGATAACCACTACACCACGAAACCGCTCTTGTAACTGAGTGTGAAAATACACGGAGTCAACGGTAAATCCACGGCGTGTGGAAATAGCAATAGGTGGCCGGTGGGCTGCTGTACTTCTGACTTCTACACCTTTTTGAAAGTGCTGATTTCTAGTTTTGACTTGTTTGAAAGTGTTAGTTTCTAGTTTTGACCTTTTGGAAAGTATTAATTTCTGGTTTTGACCTTTTGTAAAGTGTTACTTTCTAGTTTTCACGTTTTTGAAAGGGTTGAATCTAGTTTTACACCTTTCTGAAAGGGTTAATTTGAAGTTTTAACCCTTTCCAAAGCGTTAATTTCTAGTTTTACACTTCAAAAGTGTTTTCTTGTTTTGACCTTTTTGAAAGTGTTGATTTCTAGTTTCATACATTTTTGAAAGTGTTGATTTCTAGTGTGGACCTTTTGGAAAGTATTGATAGTATCTAGTATTGACGTTTTTGAAAGTGTTGATTTGTAGTTTTACACATTTGACATTTTGGAAAAATGTTACTTTCTAGTTTGAGCCTTTTGGAAAATGTTGCTTTCTAGTTTTGATCTTTAGGAAAATATTGATTTCTGGTTTGGACCTTTTTGAAAGTGCTAGTTTCTAGTTTCACACAATTTTGAATTTGGAAAATGTGGATTTCTAGTTTGGACCTTTTTGAAAGTGCTAATAAGGCTATACTGCACTATCTGACCACCACTACACTAAATTGTAGTAGGTACCTAGATATAAAAAGTAAACAACTTCATGGTTTGACAGTTACGAATAGGCTAATTTCGACAGGCATTTAGATACTTTTTGATTTTAAAACAGTGCTCAATTCTGAGTTTAATTAATGATGCACGCAAGTGGCAGTGGCAGTCAGCCTGAGTCAGCACCTACCCTACTATTTCCCCATCAAAATCAGGCAAGTAGTTCTGTTGTTGTCTGTGTGCCTTTTGCTCTAGTTAGAAGTATACTTGTAGGTACGTAGTTTTTATAAGTTTTATTTGCATGGTAATTATTTTTATTTTGAATGTAGTATCAATAGTTGGTAGTGGTGTTCAAATAGTAGGGCATTGATGGATTACGAACGATTTAAGTACAATCATAATATTGATTATTGATCGATAAACGTGCCCCACTTGCCATTAGTGTGCTATTAGTATGTAGTTTGTGTTCCGGTTCCGGTTTTGTCTGTGTCTACTTCCTGTTGACACCTGAGATAAAAATTTTGCATAGGAAAGAAAAATTGCGCTGATATGATGTGAAACTTTTTTTTTAGCCTTAATGAAAAATTGTTGACGTTGACAGCATCACTAAACGAGTCAAAGTTTCTTAGGTTGTGGCTTTTGTAATTATTTACTTTATTTTTATTTGCATTTGATATTTTCAGTCAAAAAAAGTTGAGAAGAATCTATTCTATGATTTATTTCTTACAGTAGTGCAATGAGACGAAACTTTGAACTTTTCTTAAGCCAGCGTTAAAGTTTTTATGTTTGCAAGACGGAAATATATATGTACATAATCGTTCAGTAAACTCGTATTGATAATAATGCAGTGTGTATTTTTTGTTTGTTATTATTTATAGTTGCAGATACGGTCCCCGATTTTTCGTCTGTCGACTGTTTTCGACAAATTTTAACCAAATGGACAGCAAGATCCTCCAAAGCCTGGAAGGTCACTGCACACTTTTTCTCCACAGGCTTCCTGCCCTCTGTTTCCATTTTAGAAAAAAAATTATAACAGAATTAGAAAACATTCAACATTCACACTTTAGCAACTAATTAAAGTTATAGATCATTAGAAATGTCAAATGTTGTGTTAGTGATGTTGATGTTTACTTGATCAAAGCGCGAAAATGATCCGGGGTGAGCTTGTGTTCTTCAACTAGCCACTGGCTGAATCTTTTTTGGAAATTGTTGGGAATTTGTCCATTCTAAAATTTTAAAAAAAATCATTTAATTTACGTCAGTCGGTCCTTAAAACATCGGAAAAATGGAATATTTTACTTACCACAAATTTGGGGGTTAGTGAACTTGGAACTTGTTGTTCTTGAATCACATCGTTGGTTGGATCAATCTCCTGGAGAGCGATTATCAAGGAAGTGTTCATCATCCATATTTGTTCTAAAACAAAACAAAATCAAAAATATTTACTTTAAGTCAATACATAAAATGATTTAACTAATAATAATAATGATTACTATTCTTGCAGAATACCTTCACGGGAAAGGTAGCCGTGGAAGAAATTTGAATCCTCTTCAGTGGACCCATTTTGGGTGCTATCATCTTTCACCGGTGATGACCTGATGAATGATGCCTTCTGCTGGTCCGTTTCCGTCCCTACACCGACCGAGTATCCGTTGGCCGTCAGAAGGATGCCAAAAGAAAGCAGAATTCCAGTGGTACTTGAAAGCTTCATTGTTAAATTATGTGTAAGGTAATGATTGTATTTTTAATGGTCGAAGTTGAAGAAATTATGATTAATTTTACAGGATTTCGTTTAAACTCAAAGCTGAAACTCAACTGCCAACGTCAACTGTGGGTTTTTAAGAAACTGAATGAATAGCTCTGGAATAGCCAACGCGGTTTAAATAGGATTTAGTTTCTAGTTTGATCCTCAACAAAAAAGCAGGTAAATATATGTTCATTAAATACAAATTATTTACAAATACAGTGTACTTTCATCACTACTATATAAACAACTCATAAAATATGTGCACTCATTCATGTATCTATTTTGGTTGTACTGTAAACATGAAAATGCAATTAAGCTGTTCAAGTGACAAGTGTGGTCTTCTGCAAATTTTGATAATTTTGATTAGAAAACCATGTTTTTATTTTTTATCAGGTCAGTTACGGTGACAGTCACGGCTAAAGCTAAAATATTATGCTTTCTCATGGTTCTCGGATTTCCTTGTATGTTCTGTGAACTTATTACTAATCGATGAGTATTTCTGTTCCTATTTGCGTTTTTACTTCGATCATCTAAATAAATGACTTCATCGAATCGGATCGACAACATTTATTGATGATATTGACAGGATTTTCACCTTTTAGATGTAAGTACCTAGGCATAGTTTGGTAATGGTAATGATTACGGTGCTTGTTGACATGGCTTGGGCAAAACGAGCAAGTTCAAAACTTTGTGTTGTACTATTACTGATAATTCAATTTATTGTTAGTATTTTAGATGTAATTGATATAATTAATGGATATCCCAGTCAATTTTAGTGTTTACAAAACTTCAAAGGAAACCCTTAATTGTGACCGACGATGATTAACTGATTACAGTCATTATACAATCACATTCATAATCAATTGACGTAGGTTGTTGTAGGTTTCATTGAGAGCCGGTCGTATAGCGTGAGCGTCTCATTCTGAGTCAATTAAAACTTTTAAAAAGCTCAAGTACTGTGATATCGCTGTTTAGAATGCAAAATGACGCATATCCATACTAGTAGAAAGAGACTCATAATTTTTCAATTTTTGTAGCACATAAGCACCTACAAGAAGTAACCATGTTTCGAAAAAGTACTCATCAAAGTTTTGCATGTTTTAAAAAAGTGCAACTCCAGGTTTTGTATGTTTCAAAAAAGCGTAAATCCAGGTTTTGCATGTTTAAAAAAGTGCACATCCAGGTTTTGCATGTTTAAAAATGTGCACATCCAGGTTTTGCATGTTTTTAAAAAGTGCTCCAGATTTTTCGTGTTATAAAAATTGTAATTCGAGGTTCTACAGGGTTCGAAACAGTGCAAATCAAAGCTTTGCATGTTTTAAAAAGTACAAAAATCAGTTTTTTAACAGTTCTACTTGTGTACTTTAACCAGTTTTTAAATAAAACTGGTTAATCGTGCGCCCTTTTTGAGGTTTTATAGATACGCGTCATTTTGCATCTGAAGCAGCGAATGTTGATTTTATTTTAAAACTGCAAAACATGAACTGCTGCCACAAGAAATTGAATTGAAAGGGTAAATATTATGGGGTTTACGCTTTTTAGAAAAATGCAGTTATTATTTATTTATTTTGCGTACAGGTATGTAATTACGGTGAATTTTATTGGTAATTAAAAAGTGTTTTCGTTGCTCTTTGTACACGTGATTGTATTAAATGATGCTATTGCATTGCTTCAGATACTAGCTCTCGTCACGTAAATTATCTTATTGGAAATTTCGTAGAACTTACAAACTTGTGAACAAGAGTAGCCAGGCGCGTCGCCAAAGGAAATTCCGTCGCGAGATAAAAACATTACTAATTAATAATTATGTATTCTATTAGTCCTAATTGCAACTTAAGTGATTATGTATTACAAATGTGATTTAATAATTCATTGTAAGTACGATACAACTTATAACTGACTAGTGAGTCACTTGAGATTGTAGGCAGTCAGCTTAAGTACTTATCTATGTAATTAGATTGGGTATTGTCTATTGTAGATATAATTTTTCGTACGTCAATTTTTGGTAATCATTGGATGAAGTAGCGACGTTCATGTTGTTTTTGCCAATGGATATGCGAGATTATATTCGCAATATTTTACTGGAAATTTTTATTACAATCAAATGCAACGAAGGACAGAGCATGGTTTTCTATGATACTTCCGAATAGGTTATAAAATGGTGAGTTTTGCAATTTCTAAAACCCAGGATGCTGTACATCATTAACTTTTTCAAAACGGCAATATATAGTTTGACAATGTTTGAAAATGTTAATTACTAGTTTTGACACTTTTTCAAAATGTTAATTACTAGCTTTTTTTACTGGTTTGAAATTTCAATTACGTACTATGTTCGACTTTTAGAAAATGTTGGTTTCTAGTTTTGACTTTTCTAAAATGTTGATTACTAGTTTTTTGACCTTTTTGAAAAGTTAAATTATAGTATAAACACTTTTTCTAAAACACTGTTGTCATGGTTTGCCCGTTGCGAATAGGTTAAAATTATAAATATGAATGTTATTGTTTTGGTCCGAGAGTTTCGTGGGTCCAGTAACAACGTTTCTTAGTCCTTTAGGTCTTTAAGCAAGTCCGTCAAGTATGGAGACACGGTATCCCATGGATTTGGAAGCGTGTCATCCGTGACGTAGATGAACTTGACTGTCTTCTTGGCCTTCTGGACTTGAGATCTATCATAGGAGGCCCTAGTGATGTTATAGGGCAAGATCCCCCACTTACTCCGTGGATGATTTTTGTGCCAGCGTCCATACTCGGCCTCGGACGGGAATCCCTTGCCCTGCTCATAAATGATGATCGTGTCCAAGGTAGGGACAAAGTCCGCGGTGGTGTCCGCCCCCGGATTCCCCACTGTGAAATTAATCCCTGGCTGACTTTTGGCGTAGTTGTTCAGGTTCTTGTAGTAATTTGATTCCCTTTTAGTTTTTGTATTCTTATTCTCATTGGACATTTCGTCGAAGAAGATCCCGCGGATCCTATCCGGATAGAATTCGAGCCATGAGTCAATGTCCGATTCAACCTCGTCTGCGGGTCGCTGGGTGTAATTCGTGGGGACGTAGGCAAGGACGTTAATTTTATTTTTAATGAGCTTGTCAATGGCGTCTGTGTACTCGGAGGAGGGGGCATCTCCTGGTCCATTATTGGGGTTGACGATGGCCCAAACTGGAACGCAAGGATTGGACTTCTTAGCATCGATGAGGGGCTGCCAGGAGTGACGTCCATTAGTCACCGCAGGCCAGACGTACAAGGGAACCATTGTGGCAGTCTAAAAGACAAAAGGTAAGTAAACAATTAAATTTTAACTTTTTCAAAACGGCAATATCTAGTTTGACACCTTCATAAAATGTTAATTACTCGTTTTCACAGTTTTTAAAATTTTAATTCCTAGTTTTGACACATTTTGAAAATAATGATTACTCATTTTGACACATTTTGAAAAGTTAATTTGTAGTATAAAGCACTTTTCTAAAACACTGCTTTCATGATTGGCCCGTTCCGAATAGGTTAAAACCTTTTAAAAATGCAAAAATAACAGTCTGTCTATATATTATATGCATTCTAAAGGAGCATTTTTTTAAGTTACAAACTTTCAAAATAAGGTTGAAGGTTGACTAACATACCTTTCGAAAGTAAAAATTTAAGTATTTTTAAGCACTAACATAATTTTGAAAGATTTATTTAGATTATACAAATTTTAAAAAATATGCCATACCGACTGAGCTGAGGACAGTGATGGCACTGTCACGAAAGCCAGGAAAAGTACCAAGAAAAGGTTAGCCATGTTCTTCATCGTGAAATGGCGTCCTTAAAGATAAGAAATTTTAGTAGATTACTCTGTTGGTCTATCTTCTTACATGTATACTACTCGTAAATTATGAAAAAGAAATGTTCTAAGTGGGATTTTTATACCTACAACGCAGCACGAACAACGAATCAATTATAAACAAAAGGAATAATTTATCAAAATAGTGGTGAGCAGAGTGACAGGGAACGTAATAGTTTACCGTTTACATAAATAATACATTTTGCGCATTGCGTTGTTAGTCAGGCAAGTTTTTTTGTCAACTAAATGCGTTGAATCTACAGAAAGTAATATCTACATTTCAAGCTATTTCAGAGACTGTAATTTTGCGTGCCCGTCGACCTACTTTTTAGAGGTCTGTAAAACATTACAATTATTCAAACTAGTAAGTTTACTAATTTAAATGGCACGTCCACTGAGAATTGAACGTAACTAATTACCTACATATATGGAATGTTAACCACTTGGGAAACCACAGAATATGGCTCTACAAAACTGTTCATTCTACAAATTAACTTTTTGAAAAAGGCTAAAACTAGAAATTAGCGTTTTCAAACAGGTCAAAACTAGAAATTGCCATTTTCAAAATCATACAAAACTAGATAATTATATCCCCGTTTCAAAAAAGTAGTTAATGTTACTAATTCTAATATTCTAAAGTAGGAAAAGTCTGGAAAAGCAATCTTAATCTTATTTTTCTGCTTTTTTTTTTGCCACTATTATTCAGACATAATTAAACCCAAGTTACGTACTACAATTGCAAGAGTTATAAGCCCAGTTGTGGCCAAACTGCAAAAGGTCTAATTTCCTCAGTAAATGCTATTTTTTAATAGGTAGGTAAGTAATTTTATTTCAGATACTTATATTTTGTGTG
Source organism: Dicyrtoma fusca (assembly GCA_034695205.1). Classification (NCBI taxonomy): domain Eukaryota; kingdom Metazoa; phylum Arthropoda; class Collembola; order Symphypleona; family Dicyrtomidae; genus Dicyrtoma; species Dicyrtoma fusca. Next base: position 10,761 of record JAQFZC010000891.1, on the reverse strand, counting down.
TGATTCAGCAGAAACAGGTATACTGGCACGTCTGGTAACTGACGTAAACAAAATTGACATTCACCGATTAATCTTGGCTATCTGTATTCATCCAGAACCCACAAAGCTTCATCTGTACTTCACATAAAAATAATAATTCATAAAACATTTTTATTCTAATATCAAATCAACATTATTATCCAGCAAATTGACGTCATGAAGCCTATTTTTAATGTACCTATTACGCAGACTCATAATTATAATGCTTTTAACATATTTGCTTAGAATTGGAAAACAGGTGTTCGCTTCCCAGACTCGATTCTGGAACAAATATGTAGTAATTAAAAATATTACGTAAATGGTACTTATTTTATTATAGATTGAAAACAATGATATGTATGTAACACTTAAAATGCAGGTAAATGAGGTTAAATAAAATATACCTACCATATAATTCTGTACAAGAATCAGAAATATATTCTACATATATGTATATGGCTGCAAAATAATGTAAGTACCGTAAATTCTCTTTTACTACGCGGGTCTCCATTAATACGCGGGTCTCTAATTGTACGCGGGGGTCAGAGGGCCTGAATGGAATAATGAGCGGGTCTCCAATAATACGCGGGTCACCGGAAGTATTTTCAGTGTTTAAGTGTACAGAAATTAGTGTAAACTAACGTTTTAGCCACTGAATAGCTTGAATTAAATAATACGTACTTTTAAGTCGCTTAAAAGTGTCAAAATTCTTGTTTTTAGCCTGTTTATTTCAACTAAATTCAGAGTAGTAAAACGGTTAGTTAGAATAATGCGCGGGTCTCTATTAATGCGCGAGTCTCTAATTGTACGCGGGGGTCCGAGGGGCTGAATGGAATAGTGCGGGGGCGTTCTATTAGAGAGTTTACGGTACCTACATCAGCACTAATTGTAATAATAAAATTGTTGAAATAATCATAATTAAAGTTGTAGATACGCAAATGTGTTAATTACACTGATGACCGCCGTAACCAGTAATGTGTTTACAATTTCACTGAAAAGTCAGTTTCAACTGGACATTCCTCATAATAATTGTAATTTTGCAGTCATTTTGAATTGACCAACAAACCCATTGTTAACTAATGATTAGCATTATCAGCTGACCATTATCAATGAACCTTAACGAGCTTTCGTCAATTCTTCGATTCCATATAATGCATCCAGTAATTACTGAATTTTGAAGTTAAAATTATGGGCTAATAATGCTTACCTGCGCACAACCAGCTACACGCACATTCTTTAATAATAACAAACTTATTTTACTGCAATTTAGTCATTTTTTTCGACCCCCGGTGCCTAGTATCCCATCGACCCATCACCCATACCCGAAATAATTCTATAAAGTTTAATCAATAATCACAATCACGATCGTTAATTAACTTTGTGTATACATAAAGTGTTTTATAATTGCGTAAAATACCTTTGAATGCTAAATGTACGTTTTTCTTAATCAATTAACCGAAATTTCGAAGTAAAAAAATGAACTGGAAAGGTCGAAGGACCGGAGAGCTCTTCACCGCGGTGATGGTGTACATTCTGTTTATCTCGGCCTACATTTTTACCACGGCCAAGGGCAAAACCCGAGATTTTGATGGACTGACGAGCGTAACTTCAACTATGAATTGGACCGGAGTTGTTGGAACCACGGGGGGATTAAATCTGGAAGAATTACGACAGCTTTATGACGAGCTAAACGTGGACAGTTTAAGTGACCGAGCGGTCTGTTTCGTGGATCCAAAGGAAGTTGAATCAAATAATAATTTGACGACTGTAAGTAAATAAAAAGAAATAATTACTTATTTTAACCTATTCAAAACTGGGAAACCATGGAACGAATGCTTTAGAAAAGTGCTTTTTCTAAAAAATTAACCTCTTCAAAACGGTCAAAAAACTCAAAATGACATTTTCAAAAGTATTCAAAACCAGTAACTAAGACTTTGAAAAACGTCTAAACAATAAACTAACATTTTGAAAACGATGTAAAAACAAGAAATAAAATGAAGCTTATTACAAAATAATACCAAATATTCCATCATTTCAGATTCAGCTTTTAGAAAGAGAAGGCTCAAAACACGAAACGCATTTCATTCGAACAAAGGACAATTACATATTTCAAGTCCACCGGATACCCGCTCCGGGTAAACCTCCTGTCTACGTCCTTCCGGGTCTCTTTCAATCTTCACGTGACCTCCTTTTAAACTGCCAGGGAAGAGCCCTCGGCTACAAACTGTTCAATGCCGGCTACGACGTTTGGCTGGGGAATTTTCGAGGGAATTCCTACGGAAGGAACCACACTACTTTGACGCCGGACCAGAAGCAATTTTGGGAATTTAAGTAGGTTTAATTACTAGTATTACTAGTAATACTAGGGTTGGTTTGTGAAATGGTGATTTTAACCTTTTCGAAACAGTTATATGTCTATGGTTGTACACCTTTTAGAAAGTGTTGATTTCAAGTTTTGACCTTTTTGAAACTGTTGGTTTCTAGTTTTGACCTTTTTGAAAGGCTATTTTCTAGTTCAGCAGCTTTTCGAAAGTGTTGTTCTCTAGTTTTGACCTTTTTCAGTCTACAAGCAAGCTTCAAATATGAATCTCTGCGCCTGCCTCAAAAATGTACTGGTGACTACCATAATTGACTCTCTCAGATCCAAATTTGAATCTGATTGTGATCAGAGAGTCAATTATGATAGTCACCAATACATTTTTGAGGCTGGCCCGGAGATTCATATTTGAAAATTGGTTGTAGACTGTATTTGAAAGGCTCATTTCTAGTTCTGCAGCTTTTGGAAAGTGTTGATTTCTACTTTTGACCTTTTTGAAAACGATGATTTCTAGTTTTAATCTTTTTGAAAGGCTAATTTCTAGTTCAGTATTTTTTTGAAAGTGTGGATTTCTATTTTGATACCTTTTGAAAGTGTTAGTTTCTAATTTCACACCTTTTAAAAGTGTTAGTTGTAGGGTATAGGTGCGTGCATTTATATACATGTAAATGTGATAATCTGTTTCTATATAGGGACTCGTTTTCAAACCAATACCGTTAAAAATTGTATACAATATCTAGTTTGTGCTGACCCGGTACTTCAGGTTTCGATTTAAGATTAGGGTCACCGCATACATGGAATCAAACGCCCGTTTTCTCCCTAAACCTAAACTGAAACCTCAAGAATTGGGTAGCACAAACTGGCTAATGTTCTCAACGGTTGATTGTATCAAAAATAAAACAGGCGTAAGATTCCATCGAATTTTTCTAAGTAAAACGGTGAATCACATTTAAGTATTTATCACATTCACGCACACCTGCCCTAGTAGATATAAACAGTAAACGCCTTCATTTCATCTTTTTCCAGTTACAAATAGGTTAAGAGCAGCCAACAGTGATAGGCTTTGGACTATATAACGTATGTTAATCTTCATTTATTAATTTGTATTCTAGAATCGATGATTTGATTTCCTACGATGCGCCTGCTGCGGTGGATTACATTTTAGAAAATACTGATCAAAAGAAGTTAAGTTGGATCGGTTTTTCGATGGGCAATACCATCCTTTTTGGTCTCTTAGCCGCTCTTCCGGAATACAATGACAAAATTAATGTTGGGATCGCTCTGGCCCCGGCTGTGTACTTTGGTCAAACGAGCAGTAATTTCGAGAAGTCCGTGTCGAAGAATTGGCCGATGATTGAAGTTCGTCTTTGTTCTTATCACTTTATTAAATAATTATTTTGAATCAAAATAATTTAATTAATTAATTGATGAAAAATCCCGCAGGATTTTACGTACAAACATTTTCATGGTGAATTACTACCACCCGATATCACTTCCATGCTTCACCATTACGGACCAATGCTTTGCGAGCAAGAAGCCATGAAACGGCGGCCTGGGGCCTGCTCAGTCCTACTCGGCTACATCGATGGAAAAGATCCACGGCAAACGAATTACGTTAGTAATCTCAACGAATTTACTATATTTATACTAAACTTTACTACTATTTATATAAAATCCGCATCGGCTAATTCGATAATTTTTTTTACAGGCTTACTTACCCCAACTGCTCGGTGGCTTCCCCTCAACCACTTCCGGCCGTGTGTTCTGTCAGTACTTACAGTGGATTTCAACCTCGAAAAACTCTTTTTGCAAGTTTGACTATGGACACCTGAATAATGTGAAGAAGTATGGGTCACCGAAGCCGCCAGAGTATAATCTTCAAAAAATTACTGCGCCCATCGTCACGTTTTGGGGGGAAAGTGACATGGTCACTACTAAAGATGTAAGTAATTATTTATCATCTGTCTACACAAAATGTATACAAGTTTTTAAGGAAATTAGAACGATGAGAATGCTATGCTATAGGCTAGAGTTACGAGTTTAATTTCATTTTTCAGGATGTAAAGCATGTAGTTCGGGAACTTCCTACAGTTGAAGCAAATATCCGGGTCAAATCATGGACTTGGAATCACATCGACTTCCTATACGGCAAGGATGCGGATGCACTTGTTTATGACTTTGTGATTTATATTCTGAACGAAAAGCAATCAAAATCGAAACCGAAATCGAATCTATAACAGTTTAATGCAAATTTGAAAAACAAATGCATTTAGTGTGATTTGTTTTTCATCTTTGTTACTTAATAAATTTATAATTTTGGAGTTAATTCTGCCAACTGTTTACCAAATTTATTTTAATATTCGATTCCTTTAATGTGCATTAGTTTTAAATAAACACACAACTGTCAAATTACTTCCGGATCTGTACTCACAAATATGTGTAGCTAGTACTATTCCATAAGCCAAAATTACGTCCACTGTAATATTATCACTAGCTGAGGGTAGATATGCGATTATATATAGACTTTAAGCCAGTAAAATTGTATAGAATAGCTGGACCCGTTGAGCCTTTCAAGAATTCAAAGTGCCGTTAGACAGCATTATAATTAGAATTATATAGCAATAGCAACATCACTTTCACTACTGATTTACATTACATTTATTCTCACTGCATACAGTATTTTAGTGTTTCCTAGTGCATCCAGGTAGTTCGTTCAAAATACCTTCAATTCTTTCGTTCGATGATACTGTACTTGTCCCTAAATACCATTAATCCAAAATGTTTCAGTGCATTTTGATACTACTAGTGTTTTCTTCCGCAGTGCTTCAGTCTTCTGGATTATTTGAACTTAGTCTTTCCTTTAATGAAAAAAATTATTCATTAGAGTATTCAGGGAATGAAGCCAGTCAATTTCAGATAGAACCTGAAACGGAAGCAGCGGAGAAAATCCTCGAAAAGTACGTTGGGATCGGAGCTCAAGCTTTTTTGCAGTACGCCAGTGCCCATGCTACGGAGACCGACGAGGAAAAACGTATTAGCTTGAAGAACCAAAGTGACTTACAAGATTTTAGTTTTACGAAGTTTGGAAGAAAGGCTCAAGGATTTAAATTGGAACTGTCCCAACTACAGCAGTACAATGAAACAGATTTGAAATCGAGGCCAGCCTGCATTTTTGATCCGCAGGATGTAAAGACTTCTTACGGTACTGTAAGTTTTTATATTTATTACTAAGTTTAAAACATTTTTAATTTTAATACATTTTTTAAATACTAAAAAAGATTTTTTGTATAAATTACAGTTGGACTTATTAAAGAAGGAAGGCTTCCCTACCGAATCCCACTATATACAGTCAGCAGATGGATACATTGTGGAATTTCATAGAATCCCAGCACCTGGAAAGCCTGTGGTTCTTGTTTACCCTGGAATTTTCCAGTCATCCAGAGATTACCTTTATAATTGTAGAGGACGGACCCTAGGTAAGTTGAAATAAAAGAATTAACTTTTATTTTTTGTGTGTATTTTACTACTGAAAGAATAATTAATGGTTTGATTGTAGTTCACAAACTATTCAACGGTGGCTTCGACATTTGGCTCGGAAATTACCGTGGCGGTACTTACGGGAGAAATCATACTTCTTTGGACCCAAACACATTAGAATTTTGGGAATTCGGGTACAAAAATCTTCTTGATTAGATCACTTACTAGATAGAGGCTGTGCATTAGTCTAATTGTAAGTAATTTTTTGTATAATGTGCCATTGTAATATTTTTTGTTTAGAGGAGATGAAGCAGCCAAGTACGATGGACCAGCCGCCGTTAATTACATTTTAGCTCAAACGGGCGAAAAAAAATTGAATTGGGTGGGATACTCTTTGGGAACATCGATGCTCTTCGCATTTTTATCCGTTCAACCGCAGTTCAATGATAAAATCAATGTGGGCATAACCATGGCACCCGCCGTTTACTTTGGCCGAACGAAAGCTTGGCCCATCATTGAGGGGTCACGCTTCCGGCATCTCATGGCAGTGAGTGCCTAAGCTTAGTTAATGCTTCATCTATTTTATGAAATAATCTACTAATTAAGTCATTATTTAACTAAATACTATGCTTAGCCTATTCAGAACTGAGAAACTATGCATGAAAAGAATGCATTACAGAAGTTTTTATTCTAGAAACTAGCAAAGACCTTTTAAAAACGGGGAAAGCAAGATATTAACATTTTCAAAAACATTTAAAAAGAGTGTATTAAACAGTAATTTAAAAAAGACTAAAATTGGAAACTAACGTTTCAAAAAACATTCAAAGCTAATGAAACGTATTTTCAAAAAAGTCAAAACTTGAAATTAACGTTTTCAAAAACATTCAAAACTAGTTAATAGCATTTTCAAAAAGGTCAAAATTAGTGAATTACATTTTCAAAAAACTCAAAACTAGTGAACATCATTTTCAAAAATGTCAAAACTATTGAATAACCATATCCAAAAAGCTCGAAACTAGAAACTACAGTTTTTCAAAATATTCAAAACTAGTGAATAGTATTTTGAAAAAGGTCAAAACTAGAAACTCAACGGTTTCAAAAAGGTGTAAAGCTGAATATATTACCATTTCAAAAAGGTTAATAATCCAATTTTGTCACAATTTCCTAGCCTTTCTTGAAAAGAGTTTTGCATGGAGAGTTTCTGCCCCCTCATCTTACCAAAATCCTACAGAAGATTTTGCCTAAGTTTTGTATCAAGGAAGCTGTGAGTGGGGTCCCTGGACAATGTGCAGCTGGGGTAGGGATGGCGGATGGGAAGAGTAACGATCAGATTAATTTGGTACGTTATTTACATGTATGCAAATAACCAGACAAATTACAATTAAAATGCATTTAATTATTCTCCATTTTAATTAACGATTGAATCATTTTCGAACAATCCTTATCTTACGAACGCATTCTGACAGGCCAGACTTCCAACGCTTCTACGCATCTTCCCGTCTGCAATCTCGAGCCGGATGATAGCTCATTGGTTTCAGTGGGTTGTTCAACCCGACTTTAGAAAATTTGATTTTGGACCGTCAAGAAATCTACTTCGTTACGGCTCACTCCAACCACCTTTGTACAATTTATCCCAAGTGACGGCACCCATCGTCATGTTCTGGGGGGGAAATGATTATATCACAGTCAAAGAGGTACAGTTACCAGTTTTGAAAAAATTTCAAATGAATTCCAATTTTTGTCAAAAAATTCGTTTAAAAACCAACATTTTTCCATTTTAAGGACGTCCATCAATTGATGACAGAACTGCCAAATGTGGAGGCAGCCGTCCGGGTCAACTGGACCTCCTGGAACCACATGGACTTTATTTATGGGAAAGATGCGGATATTTTAGTTTATGACTCAGTGATAACCGTTTTAAAATATAAAACAAATCCGAAAGTAATGCCCTCAAAATTGTATCAGAGTCCCAAGTAATGGCGCCATGAATTCAGGTTAAATTAAAATAATTTACGTTGCGTTGTTTATCTGCATTTTACATACGTTTGCCGTTTGTGACCCCCTTATTTTATTTTACTACTTAATCTCGTAACTTAAACACTATGTATTGGCATACACAATAAGACTGTTACTGATACTTAAATAAAAACGTTGAATATTATTATACCGTGTAAACAATTTTAATCAAATACTAAACTACAGATACACATAATAGTGCGTGCTTCCTTATCTTACAGTGATGTGATAGTGTGGACGGGGCAATGGCAGTTATTTAACTAAAAGCGGTGCCTGTCTGCCTGGTTTTGTCATTAATGTTAAAATTGCTTCGTACTTCGGTTCTGTATCTGTAATAGTAATTATTCTTATTAAACATACCTAACTTTGGTTTGGTATAATTATAGTCGGTTTCGGTAAAATCGTAGAATGTGTTCAATCGAAAAAGTTAAAAAGTGTTCAAATTTCCTCTACAAACCGTACGTGATCGTTATAATTCAGATAGTAAGTCTTTTTTATTGTTAAAACTGTTGATTACATTTAACTTAATTAACCTATTCGGAACTGGGAAACGAAGAAAAGAATGCATTAAAAAAGCTAGTATTCTGCAAATGGACTTTTTCGAAAAGGTCTAAACTAGAAATAAACATTTCAAAAACATTTAAAACTAGTAACTAGTACTTTCAATAGGTTTAAAGCAGGTAAATTAACACTTTCAAAATCAAAGGTGTCCATCATTGGAAATCAGTATATTGTATGCTGAATGATTTGACACGTTAATAAAGAAACTCAAACTCAAATCGTCAAAACTTGAAATCGCCATTTTGAAAAACATTCAAAACTAGTAACTAACACTTTCAAAAAGTTCAAAAGAGGCAAATTAACACTTTCAAAAAGGTCAAAACTAGAAATCAACATTTCCAAAGGCATTCTAAACTAGTAACTAACATTTCCGATAAGGTGTCAAAGCTAGAAATATGTACATTTTCAAAACGGTGTAAAACTAGATTTATTACCGTTTCGAATGGGTTGAATTATTCAAAGAAGTTAAAGTAGAAAAGGTATTGATTTATTGTTTACTTCTTTTACCAGATTTTGGAAACATGGATGCTCTCAATGCAATTGTACGCCTCTCACGAGACCTTGATTGGTGGCCTCATCCTCATTGATGAGATATTCGGTGGGATCTCTGCCCTGTTTCTCGTCCTGTCTGTTGGGGCACTCTTTGTTTTCTCCTGTGAAACGTTCTATACACATGTGAGTTCATCAGTTGAAACTTAAAATAAAATTGCAAAGATTGATTTAAAAAAGTGTAAAATGTGTAAGTAAATATAGTAAATGTTTGCATTTTTTTCTTTAATTTAGTATAAAATCATCGGTGGAATTCAGGGGGTTATAATGATGGTGAATGGGATTATCTTTATCATTTCGGTGGTGGCTTTGGAGAATTCGGTCGAGTGTGCCAGGATCGAAGAATTCAAGGAGGGTGATCTGGAGTGTCAACCTTTTGAGATTCGGGTTTTTGTTGGGGTAAAAAGAAAAACAATAGACGAATGAATAAAACATATTTAATTAAAAATCAACAAAAACATGATTTATTTCTTATTTTAATTTTTCTAGTGCTTAGCCATCTTCGATGGGATCCTTTACTTCCTTCGCCGGCCCATCGGCTACCGATTTAATCTTCGAAATGGCGAACTGGGTAGATTCTCCGAAGCTTTCGGGAATTCATCGACTAATGATAAAATCCTCTTCAAGAACTCTCAACAATTTATCATGAGCGTTCATGAACCGAAAGAAGCAGAAGAATATTCAGATTACATTTTAAAAGTTGACTGTCCAATGTCAAAAGAGTTGACTGAACTGACAGACTGTACTGATAGTGGCACCACTGGCTTTCGAACACCCGCCAGTAGTAGAGCTGTCAATGAATCTAAGGTCCCTGGATCTGGAACTAAATTCGTGCCACTTGGAATTGCAATGACCGATCTTGGAAGTGCATTCAGTTCGATTCCAAAAACTACTTTTAGCTACATGGGCCAAGAATATTTTTTGCCCAATCATCCTTCAACGATCACCAACAAAGGAACTAAAGGAGCCTTCCAAAATAATAATGACGATAGTGGTTACTATATAAAGATAGTAGTTCATTATACGCCTCTTTTGGTATGTATATGACATATAATAACCCCCCCTTCCCCCCACGCCCCCCTCCCCCCCACCGATCGCGTCATAATTGCATCATGAATGCATTGTTAATGCAATGCATTAGAATGGTAGGGAGCATGGCATATTGTACACACGGTGGACGGACGGATGGATGTACGGCATTTGAATGTGGAAGTGGACCTGGTAGCAGTGGCAGGCCAAGTTGAAAACTGGGTTGTTGAATGGAAGGGAGTTGCAGATAAAAGGCCAGTTGTATGTAGAATCATGGTATGAGACTGTAAAAGGAATAGGAACGAAAGAGTGAAGACGATGGACGTCTGATAGTTGGAGGTAGGCAGAGGCACTTGAAGGGAAGCTGTGATTGCACTGCAGGCTGGATTTGAGTTGCAGTTGGAATTGGGGGTCGCGGTAGTATATGTACGGGATAGTTGCATTGAAATGGGAATGCAAGTGGAATGGAAGCAGCAGAGGCAATAAGCTGGCACTTGAAGGTCACGTTGGAGTGAGGGAGCGGAGACTTAGATGTAGAAGGGATATAGTTGTAGCTGGCTCTGCTTCTGTGGAAGGTTGGATCTGGTTGCATTGGGAAGGGCTACAGTTACACATGCAAGTTGAAAAAATGCATGTTGTCAGTGAGTGCGCATTAAACATGCTGCAATACGTTTTTTCATATGAAAGAACAAATCTTAAATCAATAAACTTTCACAAAGTAGTATAAAAGTAAATACTTTTTTTATTCTGAATAAATATTTACTCAAAGAACAGCTGTACAATATAAATTTACA
>JAQFZC010000890.1:0-38078 GCA_034695205.1 Dicyrtoma fusca | reverse complement strand
CAACCAGTTTTAAAACACACTAACAGTCATTTCGTTGTGTTTCTAATAAAACTTTATGATTATAGCTAGTGCTTAGTTGTTCAGTTTGCTGTTTAGTATGTATGATGAAATTCTCTCTGATAGCTTACGATTCCTGTTTATAGAGTATTTAAAGTAACTGTATGCATATGAACGTAAACATAGATGGGCATTTTTGAGAAAAGGTCACAACTTCCATGTTTCTTGACGACGAAACCTATGCCTTTGGATTTTTGTTCTACTAGACCTCCACTAGCTGTACTGTTAAGATTCGAGAACGGTTAGTGGAGGTTTCCTAGAAATAATTAACTAAATACATTGACCCCTTTAAGCTTATGGTTAGTATGTATATAACTTGCATTGTAAGCGGAGATCTAAATCCCGCTCTAGTGTGAGTATCAAATTCAATTGTCAACTGGTTAGTTCGTGGTAGTGTCTAATTTGAATTCCTCGTCACAGGTGATAGTTAAATTTCTTTCGTTCTGTAAGTACCACTTCTTGTTTCTTGAATACTTTAATAATCCGTTGTAAGTAGTGTTTTATTCTAGTAATTGCTTCCATTGGGTTATGGAAATTTACAGTTCTTCGTGCGTAGTAGCTCCAGTTTCTTTGTTTGTTTCTTTTGAAAATGTCAGTTTCTAGTTCTGACGATTCTGAAATCGTCAATTTCTAGTTTGGACGATGTCGTAAATGTTAATCTCTAGTTTAGGCGATTTTGAAACTAATTTTGACCCAGTAAGAATTGTCAGTTTCTAGTTTGGACGATTTTAAAATCATCAATTTTTAGTTTTGACACTTTGAAACTGTCGATTTGTAACTTGCAAACATTTTTAAAATGTTGATTTCTAGATGTGACGCTGCTAAAAAGCTAGTTTCTAGTGCAAGGCATTTGCATTTATTTCCTTATATACCGGTTCCTAACAGTTTAATGAAGTAGTCAATAATGACTAAAAGTAATTTAACGTGTTTTGTTTTGCTTTTTTGCAGAAACTAAAGTTGGACCCAAAGGAGAAAGGGAGACTTTCTCGGCAGTGCTTTTCAAATGAGACCACTCCGGATTTTATGATACGGCACACGCGCCGATTCATTCAGCAGTTCTCAAAAATCCCCTTCTTTTCCTTTGTGTGGTTCGGCTATCCCTTCCACTATGATGAATATGCTCTGCAGAGCTACGATGACTTCGTCCACTACCTTCTGCGTTCCATCAAGGACAGTCCGGACTTGATGCGATGGACCATGGTCATCTTTCTGGGTGACCATGGCGACCGGAATAGTTTCTTTGGCTCAGATGACGTGGAAAGCTACGTGGAAAGAGGACTGCCGCCCCTCTTCGTTCGACTCCCTGAGATGTTAAGGAAAAAATACCCGGAGATGCGCAAAGTATTGGCGGCCAATTCAAAATCCATGGCGACGCCCTTTGACGTTCATTAAACGCTCAGGCACCTACTTTCCATGGCAAATGCGTCACAGCGGTCTTTTAATGCCACCCTCGACGACAGATCAAGTCTCCTTGTGACCGTGGATGAGAGAAGATCTTGTGCGCAGACTCACCTTTAATGTATGACTTTCATTATAATGTGATAAAAGAAGAGTTTAAAAACAAAGCAAAGTTATTTTACATGGACACTGACAGTTTTATTGATGAAATTAAAAATACTAGCTTCTAGAGTTTTATGGAACATAATCCTTCTTGTTTTGACACATCTGATTATCCAAAAGATCACAAACTTTTTTCAGAAGAAAACAAGAAGATTATAGGAAAATTTAAAAATGAACTCAATGGAAAAGAGCTTAAAGAATGTGTAGGAATAAGATCTAAAATGTATAGCTATAGGACGCATGATAAAGTAGAAAAAAGACAGAAAGGAATTAAGAAATGCATATTAAAAAAGGAAATTCATTTTGAAGATTTTTAAAGTTTATTTGAGGAAAAGGAGCAATATCATAAAAAAACAGTGCTTAGAAGCACTAAACATGAGATTTACACAGCAGAACTTAGTAAGAAATCTTTAAGTTGGAAAGATGGGAAGAGTTATTTAATTAAAGGAAGTAATTAAACATATGCTCATGGACATATATTAATACCAAGTATTATATAAATTATTGCTATGAATTTATATATGTATTTATATATTTTAATTTATATTAAAAAAAATAATTAAAAGTTTACTTTTGAATAATATGCATCTAACTTTTTAATTCTTGTTTTTACATCACTCGTAGTTGTCAAATAGTTTACAACCCCTCAAATCAGATTTTCAATCTTCTCAAACAAATTTTCAGTCTTTAGAGATTTATTTGGATTTTCTTGCTTCCAAGGGGTTAAAAACCCTTCTTGTAATACAACATATTGTGTAACAGCATTCATTTATAATAGAAAATATTAATACTTCAAAGACAAAACAATTGTTATTTCTTTACCTCTAATTTATAGGCATCAAATGTTCAACTGTGATCCAAACGTGTAATCGATCAATTGATGTGAGGTTAGTAATGGAATAGTATACTGGATGTTTAGCTTCTTCTAAAATTTTATATCCTGGAGGAACTTTTGGAGAAAAAGTATAAATACCTCTTGAAGGAGCTCTACTAATAGTACACCCATTAACTAAATCACAATGAACTAATACTGAATTTACTGGATTAATATCAATTATCATATCTGAATTATGTCTGCCTGCATGTTAATTTGTTTTGTAAATCCAAGCAACTTTCCTATTGAATTATGTGCTGTGAAACCTACCATATAACCTGTAGGAATTTCAATTATGCACTTCATTATAGAGACATCTGGTTTTATTTTTATTGTTTTAAACGTTCCACCTTTCGGTGTATTTTTACTAATTGAATTATTATTTTCATCAAAAAGCATTAATTGTTCAATAATTTCACTTGTACTACTTATTTCATAACTACCTGTCTCAAAATTAATATCAATATATTCTCCATCATCAATCTTATATCTAAAATTATTATTTTTTACATCACTAATTGGGATTGAGTAATATGTAGATAACTTTTTTAATGCAATTTTACCCCCTCGTGTGCGAATAGATACCTCATGAGGAACTATAATTTTATTATCTGTTGTGGTTAGTATTATGTCTGTTTCATTTCCATTATTGTTAAAAAATTTTTATTTCTTCAAGAATATTATTCATTGTAGTTTGAAGTCCATTCATTTTATTTTGATTTTTATTCATTTATGATTAAAAAATATTGCGAGAGAATACAATATATATTTGTATAAACAATAGTAGACAAATATGATTTAAATTTATCTAAAACTTCTATTGCCAATTCAATATCGGATTTATCAATACTTGTGTGTTCTGTTTGTATATTAGCTAATGTAGTTTCTAATTTTAAAACAAGAATTTCAGGATCATTTGGAATATAACGAATATCACTACCAGTTACTGGTTTGAATAATTCACTTTGTGATCTCTGTCTGCCGATTATACCTTGTTTTTTACTATATTTTGAAATAATACTCCATTTATCACCTCTAGAGATTCCTAATTTACCTGCAGGTGTATAACAAGCCTTAGTTTCAAACATAAGCCATGCATATTTTTCCGCATCAGCATCAGTATATTTTGATTTATCTGGATGTTTTCTTGATAAAAATTCCCATAATCCTATTGTCATTGAGTGCTGTTGCCCAAATATTACAATGAAATCATCACCTAAATTTGTAATGTGTTGATTTTCAATATAAAAACCGTCAGTAACATTGTGTTCTTTTAAGTTAAGTTTTATTGATAAAGCATCGTCTGATAACATTTTATCAAAGTATTTAATAGAAATATGTCCAAAATCATATTTTTCAAAAATATGTTTTGAAACATTTTCAATAGCTAGTTGTTCTTCTCTTTCTTTCTGTGCTGTTGTGTTTAGTGAAGCTAAGTGTCCTAGCAGCTCTTTATTTCCTTCATTATATTCCTTCAATTTACCATATATTGCTTGTTAGTTCTTATTTAATATTTTATTTTTATTGTCTGTATCTGCTTTAAAAACTGCTAATTCTTTTGAAACTGCATTTCTTTTACTTTCCACTGTATCAGTAATATTTTGCGTAGCGTTGATTAATAGGGCATATTTTGTTTCTTGTTTTAATGTAAACGCATTATTGCCAGTTTTTTAGCAATAAATTGATCCCTCTTATATTTGTTTATTAGCATTGCCTTTTTTTATTAGGCGTATTTGCCGTTTTATGTGTTCTGATAGACTTGTGTATGTATTATTCATTTATATATGTTTAGTTGAATAGACGCCCAATCCTAAAAATACTTTTGGTTTCATTACAGCTTTTGTAGTTATTTTTTTAATTTGTTCTTTTATAGTTGGTTTTTCAATTTCATCTAACTCTTTAATCAGTAAGCCTGATACACAACAACGCAATAACATCAATAATTTTCGATCTGTTTTATGTCTATTTTCTTTATCTTTGTAAATATTATTGCTCAAATCGTGATGCACTGCTGCCTTATCTACTCTATCAACAGGGTTATTTCCTCTAGCTATTCTTTCTTGAAATTTTGTTCCTAGGCCTATATAATTACTACCTAGAAATTGAACTTCTCATATATATTTTCCTATTGCATCAACTAAATCTCCACCTTCTTTAGGCTGAATGAATTTGCATTTCTTATTATCACAGATCATACAATTAGTTTTTAATATAATTCGATTATGTTTTCAAAAAACAGTATCTATTTTTTTAATTAGTGTATGTTTTTTACATTTCAGACAAATAATTGAATCATCAATTTATACTAATGTTTTATTGGCCTAAATAATCGATCTTCTAGTTTTAATAGCTGTTCTGAAAACATTTGTAGTTTTTCAACTTGGATTGCATTTATTTGTTCAATTCTTGAAAGTTGTAGTGAAATATCTTCTAAAACTACAGTACAACGACTGTTTACACATAGACTAGTTAAACAAGCCCCCATTTATATTTATTTTTTTACTATTATTTTCCTTTAGCAACATGCATCTTAGCTCGTTATTTATTTATTGTGTGTTTGTTATGAGATTTATCTATCATTTTAGAGTTCACTTTGATTGAATTTTGTACTTGATCTAGAGATAAATCAATCCAACTATTAAATCGGTCAGAATATCCTTTCCATTTAACTAATGCCTTAATGACATTAGGATTTTTTTTCTGTTTCTTTAATATATTCATAATCATATATTTCATCTGTTTTATTATAAATCACTAGTTCTTGCTCATAATAACTACCTTTGATATCATTTCCATTGTAATCTGTCAAAATATAAGTCGGAGGATTGGATTTTTTGCATCCTCAGTAAATAGTATTTCATCAGCAGATGTAGGTTTATATCCTCTATCAAATTTGTTTCCAAATTTATGAGCTCTAACTGTATCTCCTACTTTTAGGTTTTCTAATACTAATTTGTGATAATTCTTCTAACCGTGAATATTTTCCTTATAAGTTTTTATATACGATTTCTTGGTTTTTCTTTTTTGATGCTTACATGAGTGCCATTTTTATTGAAGTGTATAAATATAATTATAGACTTAATCTGGAAAAACATCAATCTATCGGGTTGTATCGTTATCACTAAGATATGTATACATCATTTGCTGTAAAATTCTTGCAACACGTTCTGCAATCATGGCTTTGTTATCATTTTCAGTAGTATACTATTGAATATCTAGAGATTTAAGAATAGTTTGAACAGTCATTGCAATATACTCTGATCCTTTATCTGTGTGAATCATTTAAAGGTGAACGTTTATCCTTTTAAACAGTTTTAAAACTATTAAGTACTTCAGTAGCTGTTTTTGTTTTTAATGTTATAGCCCATAAATATTTACTAATTGTGTCTATAATCAAATTAATATAACGATTCTCATCAGCATTTTCACTCCATTTTGGATCAAAAAACACCAAATCACATTGCCATATTTTATCAATTTCTTTAGTGAAGTAGCGTCTTTGTTTAAACTTTTCTACTTTTGGATAGTGTTTAGTATGTACATCTTGAGTTTCTAGATATTTTTGTGCTTTAGCTGAGCTCACACCTGTTTTAAGAGATAAATCTTTTAAACTTCGATATCCTGTTTTAAGATTGTGATAAGTATCTTGAAGGCTTGCATCCGATTCTAATTCATATAATATAATCTTCTTTTCTATTTATTTACATACATTTTATGAAAACACTGCTTTATTGTTTTTATTTTTTTTATTTTTTTTTCTTATTTTATTTTAGTACTTGCACAAAATTGCAATGAATTCACACAAAAACAATAGAAAAATATCTCGATCTTGAAGCACCAAAAACTATAGCAGATGCAATAAAATTTTGCAAATTTGCTGACTATTTACCCCAAGCAAGTTCTCATTTAAACAGTCCCGTACCAATAACAATTCGGATTGATAATGTAGACAACTACTTTTTACTATAAAAAAGCTTCTTTATTATAGAGATTGATTTGGTAAAAGCTGATAGTACACGAAATGCTGGTACAGAATTGATAACAATAGCCAATAATGGTCGAATGTTCTTATTTAATAAAGTAATGTTACAATTTGATGATGCTACAATTAAAGAATATACAAATGTGGGACATACAACTCTAGTACAAGGTCTTTTGAAATACGATGATAAATTTAGTTCAAATAAAAGACATAGACAATCATGGTCGTAAGATGATGATGAATATTCAGCTACAACGAATAAAAATCCACGTTTTACAAATAGACATGATTTATTACTCAAAAGTAATACTGCTACTGCAGATAAAGGGAAAGCAAAATGTATTATTCCATTTTCTCATATCTTTGGATTTAAAGGGAAAATACTTTCTGGTATAAGAGTTTCCGTTGAATTTAACCGTGTCATAATTGGAAATGCTATATTTAAATCTAGTGCTCAAACATCTAATCTTGATAATGTTGAAGATGGTATAATTATTATTTCTTTGAATTAATGAAGTGTACCTTTCATTGAATTAAATACTGAAATGTCTGCACATACATCTAGTTTTCTTGTATCTCAACCTAAAATACCGTTCAAATTTATAATTAAGCAACTTGAACAGTTTGCTATTCCATCTTCACAAAATTTAAGTCGTGCTTTAACATCTGTTTCTGGTCCTGAAAAGATTTTAGGTTTTGCCAATGTTTTTCAAACTAATCTTTTAAATAATCAAAAATCTAATATTTCTGTGTTTGATCACTGTAATGTGTTTGATGCTAGTATATCCTTAAAAATGATGTAAGTTATCTAGGAAAACATTTACGTGTAGGTACTAAAGGATTGGCTCTCTTGGAATATTATGACGGATATTTAAACTTTCGTAAAATATTCACTGGTGGAGAGCCTGAAATTGCCCCTTGTGGAAATCAGAGTGTATTTCCTATTTATTGTTTGATACTTAATTTCAAGAACAAAGAACTCATGGACATACACAATCTTTTAATCTTCGTTTTGAATTTTCTACACCCCCACCTGCTAATACTGAAATATATGTTGTTGTCTTTAGAGAAAGAGTACTGTCTATAACAACTTTAGATGATAAAAAAATGCATGTGTTCTATATGAATTCTTTTTATTAGGTAACATTAGAATTATTATTTTTTTTAACTATAATAAATGACTTTAAATATTTTTTTGAATCAATAACAATATACAAAAATGCTTTTACAAATAAAACAGGAGTAACTTCACAATTAGTTAGAAATCAACTAAGTACTGAAGACAGATATCCTTTTAATTTAAATAATGCTCAGTTAAATACACTTAAGAAGGGAAACTATAAATTAAAACTATCTACAGTTCAATGTAGAAACTTTTTTACTGATTTGACAAAAAATATCAGAACTGGTGGAGCTTTGCCTCTTTTAGCCTTAATTCCTTGAATTATTAAAGCTGCTGCTATTATAGGAGGTATTGATGCTGCAGCTGGAGGTGTAGGTCAAGTGGTAAATGCTGTTAATAATAAAAAATCTCAAGATAAAAGCATAGCTGAAACCCAAAGACATAACCAAGAAATGGAAAAAAATGGTGAGGGTTTTTTAGGAGAAGGTCTTTTTTTAAAACCTTATCCCTAAAATCCTTAACAAATATAGAAATGGCCAAATATTCTAACCACATATTACATGATACAAAATATACTTTTAGAGGTGTATATATGAGAGATACTTTACTATTAATGATCTAACATTCATGAAATAGGAATACTAAATCTCGATAGTATAAACAACCAAGGAACGCATTAGACTTCATGGTATAAAAATGAAAAACAATATTATTATTTTGATTCTTTCGGAAATAGTCCACCTATTGAATTAATCAAATATTTAAAAGGAAAAATTGTATATTCTGGATATAAACTACAAGAAATCAGAACAAATTCATGTGGTGCTTTATGTGTATTATTAATGGAAAACATTAATAATACAGATTCATTTGTTGAAGCTATTATAGAGAATATTAATCAAAAGAAATAAATTGAATAAATGCTTTCAAAGCTAAGATATATTTTTAGAGACAAATCAAGGAATGTTGAGGAGTTGGTAAATAATAGAATTAGTAAATGGATAAATAACACAAACGTTTTAACAAATTCACCCCTACAAACCGAATTCACTGATCGCTTGAAAGTGCTTCATTCTGAATTGGAAGGTATAGCTGCAGCACAGAATATTTTGATTAATGTAGTTGATAGTTTACAATCTGACATAGAATCAAAAACATTAGAGTTAGAAAAAAAGCTTGGGAAACAACGAAAACGCATTAAAGATATAGCAAATACGGAAACATCAAATAAAGTAGTAATAGGTATACTTGTTCAAGATGTTAAAAGTTTGGATTCAAAACATCACTTATCTGACAGAAACTGAACTTGTTTTAAAGGAATCTGACATTAAAATTATAGACTCAATAGAATAAGATAAACGACACCAAAAAACAGAGCTGGAAACTATTAGGTTTAGTATTATTAAAATAAACCCAGGTATGATTTTAAAAAACAAACAAGATATTTCAGGTATGCTTAATTTCAGAAACATAAATAATTCTTATGGTATTTTAACAGGTTTGTGTATTATTAACAAAATAGCATTTGAAACGGCTAATTTTAAAAAACAAGTTTGTGACATTCCAATAGATGGGATATTTATAAGTACTTGCACCAATAACCACACTTAACATGCTGATTTTTTAAAAATTTCAAATAAAGTTTTAGAGCTTGAAGTAACTTATTATATTCAGGGTTGTGCTTATACTTTCAATTGAATACTTCAATAAATTTTTATGTTAATAAATGACTCATACTCTGTCGTAAACGGAATAACAACCACACTGAAACAATAAATCATTCTGTTAGAATACACAATCCAACTGAAGAATTAAAAAAAATTCAAACAAGTGTAGAAAATTTATCTTACGAAACTACTAATAACACAACCTAAATACAAGTTATTATTAGTCAATCGAGTGAATTCATGGCAAAGCTCTCTCAAGCGATAAGTGAGTTGGAGACTACAATTAATAATATAATTGATAAAAATAAAACAAAATTCGATAAATATAGTAAAATATTAAACGATCAAAATATAAATGATCAGTTTACAGAAAACTATTAAAAACACACTAATAGGTTGAATACGGCATAGAATATATATAAAGCAGGAACAGGTCATAGAAGGAATCCAAGCAAGTTAAACCCTCGCACTTTCGAACTATTTAGAAACTTTTTCCTCCCGTCGCGCGTTACTTTGTCTTTGTTTTAAAAAACCAACATAGCAGACTAATGTACTTCATCAACATGCGCACTATAACGTTATCTTTGCCAAAATTTCCGGACACAGTAATATAGCTTTGGATTACGTCATATGTAAAATTTTACAAAATCACGTTTTTTATTTTTTTCCCTAAAACGTCTTAAAATGTATGTTCCAGCAGTGTGCCAGTTTTTTTCTCTAACCTACTTTTTCTACTGAGAAAGTAGTTCAAAAAGTCGTATTACAGTTCTTTTTTCACTTTCTTGAAATCGATGCCACACCTAAACTACTAATCGCAGCCCCACTATCTCCAGTGTTCTACATACCTTAATGCAGTCCTAACATTTTCCTAATGTAACGTTTTCCCGTATCTCTGATACCAGCGGCAGTGCGACCCACACAAGTTTGGCCAAAATCTCTTTGTTCATCAATATCTGTATATGCTCCTGGCGCCACAGTTTTGAAGCAACAGCCACTTGTGACACACTGCTCGAAAGGCCATACAATTCTACACAAGTGGGTAGTAGCGCCAAAATTTGCCTTTGATTTTTATGAAATTATTAAGAAAAACCCTTTTTTCCTCATTTGTTTTGACGCGTCCACACAAATTTTGAATTTTCGCGCTGAAATTTTTTTAAGCAAAGGTAGACAATACAAGCTTAATTAAACATGCCAGAATTTATTATTTGCGCTGCAAACGTTGGTGCACGATTTTTTGAAGTGAGATTAGTAGCATTCTGTTTTTGGAATTGTGACAATATTTCTATGCTTGAACAGCAGAAAATTTTCAAACTTAAACACTTTGCATGCATTCACCACAACTGTCATTGTGTATACATACCATGGTCCTATTACGCCTGAAAAAAATTATATTCATGGATACAATTGTATCCACTTTGAAAGTGCGTGGGTTAAAGAAGGTTTCTTAAAAAACACAATTTATTAAAAAACAGTTTTTTTTAAATTTAATTTTATTAATTTGTGCTACTATTAGATATCATTGTTTTTACAAAGTGCCATCTTTAATAAATGGATTTTTTCAAAATCTTTGTTTTTTATTTTGTTTGTTAAGTGATAAAGAGGACAAAATTATAAGGTTACGACTAATGTAAGTGATACAGATAAAAACATTATTAAACTTACTGTAAGCATTAAAAGCATAGAACAAAAAAATACTAGAATTATTGATTCAATTAATAAAATCAAAAGTTAAAATGGTATCAAATTAAATGATAGTAACACTAAAGTAGAACGTATAGTTATTCCTGATTTAAATCCTTTAACTCTGTCAGAACATGTTTAAGGTGAATTAAAATTCAGACTAAATAGTAAAAATTGTAGTATTTTGACTGGTTATTTTTTTATTCATAAATCAGTACCTCAAGGGTCTAGATTTACAATAAAAGTATGCGATATTTTAATTGAAGGAATGTATGCAGGTTATTGTAAAAATCAAACTACTAAACAATTAGAAGTTATTCAAATTTTAGGTAAAGAATTGTTTATTAAAGTAACAAATTATTTGAATAGAGAAGCCTACATAATTAATTATTTTTTACTATAGTAAAAGCTTGGAACAAGATAATACTAGAATTAATAATTCAATTTAAGATGATTTGGATCACCTAGAAATATGAGATTAATTAAATGTTTAATTTATAAACTTTTATACATAAATGGCGACTCTTTTGAAACAGTTAAATACCGAGGTTTTGTGCAAGCTAAATAAACTCATAGAAGGAGAGTTGTATAAAATTAATAATGCCTAATAGGTTGAAAGTAAATATTTTAATAAACAAATTCAGCTTATTCTTGAGGATGGAGCCTTGCTCTATAAAGTTTATTTACCAAAGCGACATAATAAAATGATTCCCCAAAGTGATCATTTAACAGTATTTGTTGGGAATTATATCAGATTTGAAAATACTTCGGAAGTTTGTAGATTTGTGTCTAACAAACTATCCTTTCATGAATCATTAATTGTTTTTTTTACATTTTTTATTTTTTAAATGAATGATCCTGCGCAAGATCATGCAATTTTTGATTGGAATAAAAATCCAAAATTTAAACATAACCCGGTATTGCCTACTATATCTAGGTCTTTAGTGATTGGCGAAAGTAATTGTAAGAAAAGCGGTCTTGTTTTTAATTCACTATTACAAGAAGGAATGTTAGACTATAATAACCTAATTTTAGTAGATGATAGCTTACAACAAGATGCATATCAAATTTTATTTAAATCGTTTGAAAATATTCTAACAAAACAACACATAGTAGCTCTATTTGACGATAAACAAGAAATAGAAAAAATTGTTTATGTGAATCTAAACTAATTGAAAAAACTGGAAAAGGACTCAAATAGATTCAAAACAAAAAATTAATATTACTGTCTACGATACAGATGAAATAATACCAGGTCCAAAAGAAATTGACTCTAAATTACTTACTAATATTTTGTTCGATGATGTAATGAATAGAAAAAATCAAGAAATTTTGATAAATTATTTTACACAAAGAAGGCATAATAATAGTTGTGTATTCTATTTAAGCCAATCATATTTTTAACTCGATCATTAATCGATTCGAATGAATACAAATTTTTTAATTTTATTTAGACCTTCAGACCTAAATGTACAACATCTATACAGAGACAGAATTGGAATTGATATGGATTTAGAGGAATTTAGAGAATTTTGTCGTAAAGGATGTGAGAAAGATTATTCCTTCATAACTATTGATTTCACTTCTGAGGCTGGAGAAAAGCGATACAGACATAACATAGATAAATGTTACATACCAAGTAAACATTTTACATACATAATACTGTGTAATTATACAGAAACAGGATTCTTGGGTGGTTATTTAAATACAAATAGTAGTGAAATATGTTCTGAAATTTGTTATATTAACTACAACTGTATTATTTCTGTTCAATATTTTTAGAGATCGTTAGCCACTAGAATTGAAACAAACGCAAACACAAACATAAACACAAACACAAACATGAACACAAACATAAACACAAACACAAACATAAGCACAAACACAAATATAAACATAAACACAAACAAACATAAAACACAAAAACACAATTATATTCTATTGTATATTACTATTATATTATATTGTTTATAAATTCTCAGATTTCATTAAAGGTTTGCATTATTTGGTTGATTTTAAGCGTGCTAATCAGTTTTTGATAGTTTTAATATTATGTTTTTGATATGATTTAAAAAAACTATAAAAAACCGAGTTTTTTGTAATATTTTAAGTAAAACATATTGATTTTATGATTTTTAAATTATGCAAATTTTTGTGCGCTAGGAATGGTTTTCTACATCCTACTAATATAATGATGATGTGGCGATGATACTGATGATGTGGCAATGAGTGGCGTCAATGTCCAATCAGGTAAAATGTAAGAGAAATGTAGGCAAAAGGTGGGGACGATATAAAGACGTTTAAGAGACCCATGGTGAATTGAAGATGACATGCGGACAAAAGTAATATCTGAAAAAAGCGCGAGCTATGGATGTTTCCGTTTTGTACTGTGGTGAAGGGTCATACAGTGTGAATAGTTAATTATTAATGGCAGCAATAAAAATTAATATAACAAGTAATAATAACTAATACATAGTATCAATATTAAGTGCATTAGTAATAATTACTGATAGTGCATACATTTCAGATTTAAACAAGAGGTGTGTAATGACTTATTATTGATCAACTGAGAACTGAGACTAAGATCACAAAAAATTTATTTACTCGAAATGTCTAACTTTACTATAATTAGTGGTGATATACTATTCTTTAATAATTTCATCATTGCAATGATTTACATTTGAAACAATTTTTCTTTAGCTGTTATCTGCAATAAATTGTAAATTATTCAATATAAAAATTGTTTACACTTCTCGAAATAATTTGGACAAGCTAAATTGTAAGCTATTACATGGAGTACCTGTAAAAATGACTGTAGTTTAATTATTTCGGCTTTATTTTAAAATATTTGATTTTGAATAAAACACATTATCTTTAATTTCCAAAACTATTTTCCATAAACAATTGGAACTTTTCGTTCATAAGTGAAAACAAACTTTTTACTAAAAAATAGCATAATTAAAATTGACGCGAGTTTATACTCGCAAATGTTTAGTTAAATCGAACAATTATTTAACTTCTTTACAATAACTGTTAGCCAAATAAAGTTCTTTTGGCATGTTAAAATTAATAATGTACCTACGGAAACGATTTGTTTCCTGTTTGTTAGAAGTTAAAAATTCGTAAAAGTTTTTAACGCAGGCGAACAGTAGAAGTTGTAATGAATTAATAAAATTGGCATTTAGTAATGAGTTATTTCTTAAAGAAAAAAAGGAACCGGCTGAGAAACGGTATTGCTAGAGAGGCAAACAGAGAAAAAGGAACGCACGGACAGAATTTCTGTGACGAAAGTGGGTTCACAATTTTTAATATGTAACTCTTAAAGGATATAGAAATAGTGAAAACGCAAGGCAAGTTATGTTGAATAGTTGTGTGAGTAGGGTAGGAACTCACCAATTTTGAAGATATGAACAATAATTAACTTCATTCTGCAACGTTTCGAGTTTGTACTCTTCTTCAGGCAGATAAAATGGCAATGTGATTAATCACTCGCGGGCAAATACTCAGGCCACGAAAACGACCACGGTAAAGGAAAAAGGACGGCCTTGGCTAGATTCTTCGGGGTCGCCAATATCCCGTCGATCCAAAAAAGATCGTCCTGAGGTGGTTTAGATTAATTATGATGGAATAAATAAAAACGACGAGTTCAGCCGAGGTGGCCTATTTGAACCGAATTGAAAAATTATTCTATTTTTAAGGGTGTTTCTTTCAGTATCATTGACTGGAGCATAACGAATGGCAGAGACTTTTGCATTAGATACAGAGTGGCCCAGGAGATTAAAGTGAATACCCACCGTTAAAAGGTCCGAAGAATTTCTGATAGAAGCTAAGTGTTCACGAAAACGATCTGCAAGGAGTCTGGTCGTTTGACTAATGTAGATTACAGAGGGACATAGGGTACAGTTAATGGCATAAATAATGTTTTTCGAGGTTCAAGAGAATCGCTGTTTTATTTTAATAGTGTACGATTTATTTGTTACTGATAGGAGTTGCAAGGTATTGTTGCAAGTAACACAACGGGAACGATTGCAAGAAAAAGTACCCGGTTCGGCGTGAAGTTGTAGGGAGGATGAGATTGATGAGCGGACTAGATAGCTGCTTAACTTAGGGGCGCGCCTAAACGAAGGAATAGGGGGATCCTTAAATGATGATTGTTTGGGGTCAGCAATTATAATAGATTTAAACAGGCTAATGGCATTGTCTGCAAGGGTGGTCGAGCGTGAGAAATGGGTCAGTACTAATGGGATACGTGCTTGTTCAGAGCTATGACAGGGTTTGTTTTGTAAGGATTCACGGGACACTAGGGATGCCTTAAGCGATGCAGAGGCTACAAGTTGTTCTGGGTATCCCCTTTGAATAAAAAAAGAGGCAATTCTGTTGCACTGGGCCAAGAAGTCAATGTTGTCACTGCAAAGCTTCCTAAGACGAAAGAACTGGGAGTATGGGATCGATCTGAGTAGATGGTGAGGGTTTAAAGAGCTATAGCGGAGGTAATTATGCGTATCAGTAGGCTTATAATGTACAGAAGTCGAAATTGTGTTTGATTTGGTATTAATGGTTATTGTGATGTCTAGGAAGGGGATGTGATCAGTAGAAGTACATGTAGTGAACTCTAAGGATGGGTGCATGCTTAAATAGGCATTAGTGAAATACTGAACGTCGTTTTCTGAGCACGAAAAGGGTGGGAGCCCATCGTCAATATACCGACGGTATAAATCCGGTTTAGGGCCAGTATATGTGGCAAAAAATGTTTCCCCCTGGTGCGTTATAAATAGGGAGGAATAGGTAGAACCCATCTTTGTGCCACCCCTCGAGTCTGCTCAAAAAATTAACTGTTGAACTTAAATGGGGTAAAAGTGAGCACCAGTTCGGCCAGGCGAACTGGTACTAATGTTGGGGGATTGGGTACAGGGCGCTTTTTTGCGTAATATTGAATAGCCCGCAGGCCATCTTCGTTGGGAATAATTGTGTACAGTAAGGTAACATCTGCAGTGACTAAAAACTGGTGGGGGCCACTAAATCGAAAATTATTAATAATTGACAAGGTATGGTTGGTATCTTTTATATACGAGGGAATCGATTCTAGGCAAGGACGGAGGATCTTGTCGAGAAAGCCAGATATGTGGGAGGTTGGGCAGGATCGGGTAGAGATGATGGGCCTTCCTGGGTTGTTGGTCTTATGGATTTTAGGAACAGCGTAAAATAAGGAAATTTTAGGGTCAGTTACTAATAATTTTTGAGCCGTGGGAGCGAAAGAGCCATCACTTATGAGAGACAGGATGCAATTCTTTACTTTGTTCTGGTACTCGTCAGTTGGGTCAACAAGGACTTTGTTATAGTGGTTGGGGTCGGACAGTAGACAGTTGCATTCTGAGATGTAAAGGTCTTTTCTCTATATAATGGTTGCACCTCCCTCATCCGCCGTACGAATAATAATATCCGTTCGACTGCGGAGTGATTGGAGCGCATCTCGTTCAAAAGGTGAAATGTTTGATTTTAGGCGGATCACATTTTGAGATAAAAGTGATTGGTGTACTTTATCAGAATAAAAATTATTAGAAGAAATTTGATGTGGGGGTGGCATCCAAGTACTGATTTTGGGGACAATACATTTAATAATGTCTGTGACAGGATCAGAAAATGCAGAGCTGAATTCGTCCCGTTGGGCCCTGTTGGACTGGTCAAAATGGGACTTAAGTTTGACTCTGCGAAAGAAACTTTTAAAATCAGCATGTAAGTCAAACAGGTTTGTGCTGTTGGCTGTAGGACAGAATTTAAGACCATGGCTGAGGAGGGACCTTTCAGGAAGTGAGAGTGGCAGGTCAGCAGGGATTGTGACTACAGTGGTGCTAGGAGGTAAGGGGTTTACGGTCTGTGTAGTAGAAAGGAAAGGGCTGGTATTTGGCTTTATGGAGGGTTATGTACTTTTACATTAGGAAAGGAGACCTGTAATTTTGCGTTGTTTTATCTGAATGTATAATAAATGGGCATGATTATTTAGGAATCTGGAAAACTTAATGACTAGCGAAAAGAAAGATTCGGGCACCAGACGCGTATTTAAAAACTTCAAAGTGGTTCGTACGAATGTTAAGCCGAAGATTATGACAATAATTAGAGAAAGGCATT
Source organism: Dicyrtoma fusca (assembly GCA_034695205.1). Lineage (NCBI taxonomy): Eukaryota > Metazoa > Arthropoda > Collembola > Symphypleona > Dicyrtomidae > Dicyrtoma > Dicyrtoma fusca. Next base: position 21,009 of record JAQFZC010000890.1, on the reverse strand, counting down.
GTAAGGGTGGCGTAGGATGACGATTAATAGGAATAGTGAAAACGCAAGGCAAGTTATGTTAAATAGGTGTGTAAGTAGGGTAGGAACTCACCAATTTTGAAGATATGAACAATAATTAACTTAACTCTGCAACGTTTCGAGTTTGTACTCTTCTTCAGGCAGATAAAATGGCCGTCGTCACGCCGGTCGTCACGTTTCAACACTCATTTTTCCCCTCCGTTTTTCCTTTACCGATCATAGCCCTTCCCATCACAATCACACAGTGATTGTTTTCGTGGCTTGAGTATTTGCCTACGAGTGATTAATCATATTGCCATTTTATCTGGCTGAAGAAGAGTACAAAGTCAAAACGTTGCAGAATTAGGGTGATTATTGTTCATATCTTCGAAATTGGTAAGTTCCTACCCTGCTTACACAACTCGTAAAGGATATATCATGTAGGTATTTGCTTTTATTTACAATATATGGTGACGTGCACGTTCACCACAAACTGCCCAATAGTTGATCTGGCCGCTTGAAATAGTTCTTGTTAGAGAGTATGGAAGCGAAACCAGCAGAGAAAATCATTTTTGTGTTTGTTTAACACCTTAAGTTTAATACTTCTCTAACAGTCAGTACGTTGGTAGCATACGTATTTACTTTACCGATTGCCGGTCACGAACTCGAAAGCTACCTGCTCAAACGCCACGTACTAGGAACTACAAACTCGAATCTATGTACTCGAAACTACAAACACGAACCACAAACTCGAATCTATGTACTCGAAACCACAAACTCGAACCACAAACTCGAATTTATGTGCTCGCAACCACAAACTCGAACCATGAACTCGAATCCATGTACTCGAAACCACAAACTCGAACCACAAACTCGAATTCATGTACTCGAAACCACAATTTCGAACCACAAACTCGAATCCATAGACTCGAAGGTCACGTACTCAAACCACAAACTCGAAACCATGTACTCGAAACCGCCAACGTGAACTACAAACTCAAACGTCACGACTCTTGAATTCACGTATCCCAGCCACAGTTTTATAACTAAATTATTTAAAATAATTAACATGTATGAGGTGTAATTTAATATCTTCGATAGAGCATATCATCGAGGCCTCCAAGGGATGATTTAGATTGATTGCAAAAAAAAGAAAATATTGCACAAAATCAAAATTTTGAAAATCAACTAATCTATATTTTTACACGCACTCCCTGTTAAACCAAATTTGGTTGAACAGGGAGTGCGCTGAAGCAAAGACCAAATGCAACAGCATAATAAGGAAGTTAAGAACCGAAAAGCCCACGGTGACATCCGCGCTATTAACAAAATACCAAGAAGCGAAAAAAGAATACAAACTTATATTAAAGAATTCAAAAGAAAATTACAACCAGAACATTTATAATGATATTACACAGTCAAGCAATGCCACATCTTTTTGGAGAGCGGTCCAGCAACTGCGATACAAATCTAAACCCCAGCCTACAACAGAGATCAGCTTTTATGCATGGAAAACCCACTACATATCGGTATTTGAAAAACATAATGAAGAACAATGGTCATTTCCAAATTCGCAAGATCAGTCAGAAGATCCTAAATTAGACGCAGCTTTTAACACATCAGAATTAAGAGCAGCACTAAAGAGACTATCGAACAACAAGGCACCAGGTAGCGACGCAGTGCCGAACGAAGTGTGGAAATCGCTAGACGTCGACCACATAGAATTATTAGCAGCCTCACTTAACAAGATATGGAGTTCTACCGTAATACCAGAAAATTGGCACGAAATCACAATCATTCTAATCTATATGAAAGAGACAAGAACATATCGTCCAATTACAGACCAGTATCACTTCTAAATACGGGGACGAAGCTATTTACTATCATTCTGGCTGAAAGACTTCAAGCTTGGTGCAACAGAAATAATAAACTGGCAGAAAACCAAGCAGCTTATAGGAAGAACACGGGATGCCCGGATAATGTATTTAGGCTCATGACCGTTGTACAGAAATCTCTAGACAAGAAGAATTTTAAATATTTATTTACGTTATTTATTGACCTATCTCAGGCCTTTGATAGCATTATACATACTAAATTGTGGCAAAAACTGTGGGAAAAAGGATTAAGTAAAAAGTTTATACAAACGATTATACAACTTTACACTGACGTCAAAGCAAGAACTAGAACCGAATTCGGTAACTCAGACTGGATCAACGTACTAATTGGCGTTCTCCAGGGCGAGACACTTTCGCCATCATTATTTAACCTATACCTAGACGAGATTGTAAAAGAACTCAACATCTGCGGAGCATTAGGAATAAGAATGACCGCCATACCTGTAATGATCCTCCTATACGCTGATGACATAGTGCTAACTGCGGCAACCCCAGGGGAGCTTCAAAAGCAAATAAATGTTGTAAAAAGTTTCTTCGATCGCAATTCACTAAAAGTGAACCTAGGTAAAACGAAGGTTGTAATATTCAGGAGAAGAACAAGACTAAACAAAGAAATCAAGCACACACACTTGTACTGGGGAGGGAATGAAATAGAGCAACTTAACGAATATACCTACTTAGGTATACCATTCACTTTTAATGGCACCTTCGAGAAGGCTAAAATCAATTTTATGGACAAGGCAAAAGCAGCTCTGACCCAGCTCTACCCACTGCTCAACAGAACAAGAACAAACAACATAAAATCACGCCTAAAGCTTTTTAATGCCCTGGTAAGGTCAATCATTTCGTACTCGTCGCCTATTTTGCTATCAACTACGTGGAGGAACTGGAACGATTCCAAACAAACTTTTTACGTGGTCTGCTTAACACTATCAATCTAACACCAGGCTATATCCTACGTCTAGAGACAGAATCAACAGCAATAAGATTCATACTATTTAAGTGCACAGTCAAATTTATTGTAAAAAACATATTACAAAAGGGCGCACAAAGTCTGAACTACAACTGCTACAAGGAGCTAACGAAACTAACTACAACCGACGTAAAGTATAACTGGCTCTTACAAGTGAAAGAACTGTTTAAAAAGCTTAATCTTGAATCCGAATTCGGAGACCTTACGGAAAACATCTCCCAAAAAGAAGTTGACATTCTCATTGCGAAAGCAAAGATGAATTCCCTCAGCATAGACATAGTGGAAATGCAAAACACTCCATTACTAAAGCACTACAAGCAAATGAAAACACACGCCAATAGAAGCCTAATATACGATCTAGGCTTGACATGGGAACAAGTAAAGGTTATTCACCAACTGCGTTTCGGTCTTCCGGTTATAAAAGTTGGGGGGAAAAAATAAAACTAAACGGAATTAACCGGTTTTGGAATAAAACGGAAACTACGAAATGCGATATTTGCATAAATAGTACAGAAGACAACTTTCACATCATAACAGAATGCCTAAAATACAGCGAACTAAGGATGAAACTGAATTCAGTAAGTAGCACGATTAACAGGAGTAACTATATCGAAAAAGTATTTGGAGACGATCAGCTGAAATTGGAAGAGCTAATTAAGATGTACAACTCCTGGATCGAAGTAAGCAAGCTGAAAGAAACGCAGAACAACCGGCATGAGGTTGATTTGCAAGGCTAGATCACAATCCAACTGCAATAGAACTGATGCAGACTCAGCGTATATATATATATTTTTTTAATAAACAATTTTATCTTTAACCTAATTGAACGATTTATTTTAATCTTATTTGACAACTATGATATTCACACATCATAACTAACAGTACGCGTCTCCGATTGAACGAAAACAATCATCCATGGATATTTTTAGTTTTATTATCTTTTCTTTATTTTTAACAAGCTAATCTTAACAAAATGATTGTATTAACATGTGGGTTGTAACGGCGATGGCCATAAATCAACTTGAAGAATAAATATATATATATATATTTTTACACGCCGTATTTGGACCTACTTTTTCCATTTCTGCAGTCGATTTTAAAATCCGGTCGTTACTTTTTTCTCCCACATTCCATGAGGCTAACCACGCAAAACTATGAGGCTACATACTATGAGGCTAACTACGCGCCTATATATGAGCTTTTCACGTTCACGGGTATTTGCTTTTGAGTCCGAGGCGAAAGATCATGTTCAATAGTCACTCCTGGTTTGGGACACATTGTCTCTTGTAGATGGCCGGACAGAGACATGACGTGACCTCGCCAAAGGTTTTTGTTTCACATTTAAATTATTCCAGTTCGTTCGATCCAAACCGGCACTAAGCTTCCTTTCTCCATCCATATCCCTGCTTGCCCTACTGTCTTCTAATTGTGACTTTAAAACATAGTTATCCCAGTCTCCCCCATCCCAGTTTACTCCGATTCTTGACAATGGTACCTTGTGGACAGTACCTAAAGAGAAGACCGTCCACACTGGCATATGCAACAGGTTGACGAGGCGATCCAAGTCTATTATCACTTTTTCTTTCTTCGACTCGACACAAAAGTTTTGAACCAATTTAGTGCATTTTACACACTCAACTCATACACAAATAACCATTTACTGCCAATCATAGATGGCCGCTTTCAATGTGGGGAGGGTAGACCTCAACCCAAAAAGTGGCCTCAAGTGAACTCCCCTCTTTAGGTAAGGCCGAGGACAGAAATTATTTTTCAGTCTAAGGAGAGGGGAGGCCGAGGCCATGCGTATGCTCGCTTGCCCCCAAAGAAAATTTAAAATGCAAAGGTTGCCGAGCCTCATTTTGGTCTAATTGAGGGCGCTCTCGCCCGGAAGTGGGTTTAAGTTCCCTCTACTCAATAAGGGGAGGTCGAGGACGCAAAATTTAAATCAGTTGAGGCGACGGAAGGGTTTGCAAGTCAAATGACCATCAATGCTGCCAATTAACAATACTAAATTGCAATGCGAGTTGTTGGAATTGTCCCTTCTAATTTACGGAGTACCGTGATTCACAGCATTTAGTGTTACTTTTTTTGTCACACATAAAGCCGGACGATGAATAGAACTCAATTCAGATGCCCATATTGTTATTATTTACATAGTTTATTTTATTATTACGAATACACATTGCAATGTATACAATATTGTTGATAGCACTAGGCAATTGTAGGTTTGTTGAGTTTTGTTTACATAAAACATAGCTATTGTTGTTTCAATGCTTGTTTATAATTTAAGCTTTTGGTTTGGCGCGTTTTTAAGACGAGCCACTCTTTGTAAACAGATAGTTTGACATAGACGTATGGCAGCTGGTCCGGACCGCAGCTTTCCATGACGTGCATTACGCCCAATACAAATTCCCCGTCAAAACTTAAGAGCACTCCAGCTGGGTCACTAGTGCAAGCGAAGCCGCAGTCGTCGTCTTCTGCCAGGTCAACGCACGAAAATTCGTTAGTAATGTTAAATTCCACCACATCAACATATCCACTACGGCACTTCTCCTGGTCTCTTATAACAACCCTTCCTATGCTCAAAAATCTATCATCAAGTAATATTTCATAGTCGATCGTCCCCCAGAAACCCATCCGTACATGCTTGCCAACATCTGGGGTGTTCCCTATAACCGCTTTGCCTGCAAAACAAAAACAACGCCATTTGTTTTAACGAGTTTTAATATATACACACGATTGCAAATGTCATTGTTCTGCTGTATTTGCTGACATTATGCGCCGGTCTATAATAGTACACAGGTCAATATCAACATTTTATGGTTAGTGCAAGGGTGTATTATATTACGCGGGTCTATAATTGTGAGCATGTTTAAATCCACATTTTGTCTTAGTATGAGAGTGCATATTACGACTTATTATTACGTTGCCTCTTATTAAGGTTTGTAGGAAGCTACTTTTACTGTCAATATCGTGACCTAAAAGCTTGTCACGACGCTACTCAGCTCTGAGCATGTGGTTAAATTAGGTCTTGTGGGTATCAGCCCTTGGGACTTGTAGCTTTACAACATATTATTGTACTGTGTTTTTGTGGATGTAGGTTACTCACTGCAGCACTATTTTTTGCTAGGAAGTATATTTCATCACTCGGTTTACTAGCATAAGCTTTTTACTTTGACTGCAACACTATACTAGGAAAATGGCATCACCAAAGTGCATAGGCAGCGGCTGAGCTATGCCTGGAGTGGGATATATCTACAATCAAATATGTCTATTCACAGATCTGTCCCAATGTTTCATACGCTCGAAGGGGTCCTTCTCAAATAATGCTTTGACAACTGAAGTAAAAATAATATTTAGTCAAGTATTTATTTTTATATTTATTATTTATTTTTACTCTGGATTGATATTATCATCTACAACATTAATGTATTTTTACTTTTACAATTTTTACAAGATTGATCTGTATCGGTCTTTATTTTTAGTGAGTATGTAGTATGTACCTACTCATTTGTTGTTGCTGTTAGGTTCGTGTGTACCTTGTCTGTAGAATTTATATACAAAGAAATATTTTCAATGGTATTGTGTATGGCCCTTGTGTTCAGTAAAAGTGTATTGATTATTTCTGTCCCTAGCATGATAATTTAGACGTAGTCGTGGGGAAGTAAAAACTAAAGACAAACCAAAATTAATTGTTGCTGAAATTTATATTGATTCAAGTTTAAAGTTCTAAAATAAGACCTTTTATGACCTAACACGACGGTCACCAGATTATTGTGTGAGTAGAGGGTATGTGTGTGCAATATAAGCACTTAATGTTTTAATAATAATTAATGATTTTAGGCATAAATGTTGCGACTCCCATGAATAGTTGACATGCGGTTTATTTTTCCCTTGATTTAGTTAAAAAAAATTTCAAACCAGTTTTTGAAGCAAGTTGTAAGAGTTGCCTGTTGACACGGCAATAAATACAGTCAACACGTCATCCGAAGCTATCTACCAGCACATAGGATTACATCGTATCCCAAAGTAGACTATTGAGAACAAGCCCAGCTCCACTCAATTACCGTGTCGCAGTACGTCGGTGTATAATATAACAGTAGTCTATTATTATTAGTTTTATTATAAGTATGTTGGGTTTATTTAGTCTAATTTGAAAACAGAATTGTTTTATCAGTCTACTAAATGTTTGTAATTGAAGACAGATCACACCAATTAAAATTTAGAACTATTTACAAATTAAAAACCTTTTTATTTAGTACTTAGCTAATAATAAAGAAACAACTAACAATCGTGTGACAATAATATAGAAATGAAATATCAAGACAAAGGCTGCATAGTAAACGTACGGTGGTTAACAGAATGACCAATTTCACAGAACTACATCTGTAGCTAGTAGTCACTAACAAACAATCATTATAAGCCTACTACGTAACCTTGGATTTTGTTTTAAACTTTAAATATTATCACAGCATACAATTTGTGATTGTATATCAAACGACAATGGGCTGTCCACAACAGTTTTAAAAAAAGATTACTAAATAAATTACAAAATGAAGTAATCCAAACCCTATGTGTCAAAATCTGCTGCTGCTGTGACCGTTAGTGTTTGATTTTCAGACTGACTTAACTAGAATATGTGAAACTCACATAATTTCTGGAAGGCTCAAGGACAGCGCCTTGTGAGATTATTGCTGGAGTACCTACTAAACAATTTAACCAGGCAACAATGGGTATGTCTTGGAATACACTTGCCTTAAAGGTCTGCAGTACGTATCTCTGTAAATGTAGCACCTTTGAACCTTTACGCGTTTCTTCTACAATGTGCCTAAAGTTCCACCTAAAAAATTAAATTTCGCTGTATTGCTGTTATAACGTATTGTTAAAAACGGATTTGGTGAATTAAATGTGAACGTAATAAATAATACAGTTTGGAAGGGACATAGGGAAGTCTAGTGTGCCATATGTTAATTGAAGCCTGGTGGCTCTGAATATCCAGCTTGTTGCTGCTGCTTTCATTTATACATATAATTTACCTAAAATTTATTGGAACACTGAAGGATTCTACGATCATGCAAAGGTACTTTTACCCTCATACGACATGTTATTATGCAAATCAGTAATCTATATTTATGGCATTGAGCAGTTCATGATCAAACTCATTAGTCCTTATGTGTGTTTACACTTTACATTGTAAATAACCACATTTACTGTTTTTAATGACTTTTACCAATTTAAAATTTTCACGTTTCCCCCTAGCCTAATTACCTCTAATTCTAATGGCATTGAAGCAAAAATACTTATTCCTATGTTCCTCTTGTGTAATTTTCCAGTAAACAACTTGATCAGCGTTACAATCTATATCTAACAATTATACATTTCTGACTACCAATTTACAAAAATATGTATCCCTAAAGACGAAACGTGTTTATCCTTATTTACAACAGCTCTGTATTCTCTTTAAACAAAAAATTAATAAACAATTTCAAAACAATCCAAGTTTTTAAATTTGATTGAATCAGAAACCCAGCACGAAGCAGAGCAGAGACTCAGCAGCACTCTGAGAAACGTTTAAATAACTGGATGACTATGTATTTTATTACATCATGTCTAAACACATTTTTTGTCAAGAGTGATAAAATTTGTTTTGTGTTCCTCGTACTTTCGACAGAGCACTTGGCAAAGAAAACACTACTTTAGTCTATGCACTGTAGCAGCAGTGAAAGAACGTACAACGTAGGGCAAGCTATAAAAAACAAGCACTTTGTTCAAGCCACAGCAACGGCAGCAGCACCTCGCGTAGACAAGAATATGACGACTCTCTCGCTCATGAAACTGCAGTCATTTGTTCATTTATCGTGGAGAAATCGGTGCCAAGATTTGTAAACGCTGGGCTGTTTAACCTCCAGAATAATTTTGAGGTACCTTTTGAGGGAAATTTAAACCAAAATGATGCACATGGAACACAGTACTGCAATATCGAACCCTGGCTAGAATCTATAAACGTTTGCCGGCTGTTTATGAATGCGGGCAACAATACGATACTCCTTTCAAAGAACACTGCTATAGTACCTATTGAACAGAACAATCCTACAATAAAATGTTCCCTAGACAATACAATTGTTGAAAGTTTAACCCCTATTTCAAAAATGCAATCATCAATTTCAAGAACTGATGAGATTATTTCAGCCGAAGAAAGTTCTAACCCCAAAGATATTGATAATACAGTGTTTATTTGCCCACCCACGTTTGGACACGTACGACAAAATCAAATGAGTACTTGTTTGGGGTCCACTGAGAGTTTCTCTATCTGCTAATTAAACCTACCGCAAATGCTCAATAAAGCCTTAGTCTCCAATAGAGCCTCATGAAGCTGCATATCTAAGCATTATGTTTAGTGGCAATGCAATGCGGAGATTGGGAATAGAGTTCCAGGGGCTTTAGTTGATCATTTGCGGAAAATCGTTTTGTGAAAACAACAATTCTAAGCGCAGCTGACAATTTTTACGTAAGCTTATCTAAAACTATTAATTTTTAAAGCATCAAATTTGAATTAACATTGATCTTATTTAATTTAATGTAATTTTAGTTTCTTACTCTTGCAGAAAACACAATTTCTGTGTAACAAATACGGTGAGGTTTACTAATCCAAGGTAGGACCGTGTGTATGTAGATTTAGGTAGTTTAATTGATGTAATTATTTGCTTGGTTTAGGGGAAGGAGTTGTGCGAATTGTGTAAGATTGCGTAAGTTTCACACTAGAAAACAACGGCGTAAGTGTTAAAGAAGGATAAAGGAATGAGTGAAGTGTTTCACTGACACTATCGTTTCGACACTTTAAGTGTGCTATACTATTTAAAAATAGCCAATTACTAGAACCATCACTGTAGCAGACTACATTAGGTGCCAGTTCTGATAGATCCGTCTTCCAATCTTCAGTCTTCAACGTAGTCAATAAGTTATTTTACATTCATTAGGCGTTAAAATTCTACTTTCGAGCGTGTGTAAGAGTGTAGGTTCTTTAGAGGCCCAGTCCTCCCATAGCCTTAAATAATTACAGTAGTCCAGATCTACAGCGAAGGTCCCTACAGAAGCTGCATGTTCCAAAACCCACTATAGGTGATTAAACAACGTGAGCACACAAGTAAAGGCGTAATAAGAAATGTTCACAGAGCCAAAGACATGGGACATTCGTATGTTTGAAATAGATGAGCCTAAATCAAGGTTTTCAGGAGGATCAGCGTAGGGGCAGGAGTGGAGGATAAGATACATTACGAAAGTGATATCTGTAGAAGTAGTCACAGGGACGACAGGACCATGTTAAAGTGTGAGCAAAAAAGAGCCCCGAGTATTTTTAGCGTTTTCAGCACAAAGCAATCGGGATTGAGAGGGTGCTCCATTAGTAGCTGTGACCCCTAGGAAAAGAAAGCCCAGTTAGCTTTAGTCCGGAAAACTGGGAGGATCGGTGTAGACTTGTCTTTCAATAAAGAGGATGTGAAAGAACCTTAGAAGGCGAGAGTGCCCGGCTGCTGTACCAGAGTGCAGGTATGAGAGGCACGAAAGAAACAATCAAGTTGAAAGAAGCAAAGAAGAGGTTGGCGGATTCATTATTGACCTATATGACACCGAGTAAGAAGCCGAAAGTCAGAAGCCGAAGAAGATCAGAGTCGGTATCAGTCGGTAGAAACAGACTCGCCAAGCGACTCCAAAGAGACCGGGAAAGACGACCACTGCCAGGAAAAAAACAAGAAGAAAGGGGTATTAAACGTGCTAATTGAGGTTTTTATACTAGACCTGAGAAATAATTCACCTACACACTCACCAAGAAAGGCGTACAAGTTTATGCTACAAAGCACAATATAAGCGCGGGAAACCGCCCGACATAAATATAGACTCGTGTTAGATGTGCCAGTCGCGGCTCAGGAAGAACATCATAAGGTCTTGGGTTCGGAGTCAATAAGACGCGTGGCAGAAGGTTCGGCGTTCTTTATATCCCTGGGGTAGGTGCACTACTCCAGAACCTGTGTGCTCGCGGTTCGACATTTGTTAAGAACTTGGAAAGACGGATGAGTTCTTTCCTCATCGCAGATCATCTCTCGATACCTACGGGGGTGTTGCTGCCACTGCGATGCCGTAGGTGATGCTTTTATGGAGTGTGGGAGAGGGAGCAGCCTCCCAATGAGAAGGCAGTCATACAGACAGATGTGACGGCCAGGAGATGAGCCAATGTTTCAGGCTAGTACAAGAGAGCAGAAGCACCGGACCGGGGAAATGATCTTGGCTTTGTTGAACCGGGCAAAAAGCCAGCCGTTTACAAGCCGGCAGATAGCTGCAATCACAAGAAAGTTACTAATAACGCTGGCAGACATGCATAAGGTTGTAACACGATTGTGTATGGGAGCCGCCCTATTTGCCAACTGACGACTGGCCGACCGGACAACTTGCCCACTAGACAAGTCGCCTACTGGCAAACATGCCAACCGGACAAGTCGCCTACTTACAAACTTTCCAACTGGACAAGTCGCCTACTTACAAACTTGCCAACCGGACGAGTTGACTACTTGCAAACTTGCCAACTTGACGAATCGACTACTTATCAACATGCCTAGAAGGGTTCCCAATACTGATAATTTTAAAATAACCCCAAAACTGATACCGAAGACTAAAATAACGAAATATTCTGATACCGATACTGACACCGAAATCATTTTTTACAATACAAATTGCATGATTAAGATAGAAATTAAGTAATGTATATTTTGAAATCACCGAGCTCATTTAATAATTAAAAGTTTAAGAACACTTTGTATGCAGCATTCAAAAGTTTTGGAATATCTAAAAATTCTGTGTTTAATCTCTTTTAAAGCTATTGGCAAGTATGCTAGGTCACGAAAATTGCAAAACATTACTACAAGGCTAAAAAAGACGTATTTCGGTTTCGGTATTTTTCGGTATCTCACAATCAAAATGCTGACATACCGTTTTACCGAAATTAAGTCTGTATTTCAATAATAACGATACTGACTTGGCAACCCTAATGCCTATTGAAGGAGATGACTAAGTAGCCTTACTTAGCAGCGTAGTCTAAGGTTAAATAGGAAAGTTAACGAAGGATTTATTTTATTTTGATATTTGACAGGAAAAATTGACACACTCAAGTCAATGGATTTGCAATTTTTTATCACAACCAAAACGCAAGCTAACAATATGCAGCCCGTGTAAGTCCATGGAGTATCCACCTATTGTGATTTCAAGTATATATAATAATAATATATTTGAAATGTATTTTTTATGAAGCTTACACTATGTTATATTAACATGTTAACATGCTGTCTTTGGGGACACGCACTCTAAGTGACTCCAAATGTATTTAACATAAACTAAAGCAAAGGCTAACAATCACGCAAAAATTAGTTGCGTACACTAAAAAATCACATCATAATCGCATCATAAAAGAAGTGAAGCCATTTTTAACTATTATATTTGCATCATTTCATAGAATGCATCATAATGATGCGAACATGATGGGGTCCAGATGAATTTCTTCATAAGATAGAGGGAATTAATATGGGCTAAATCTGGACCTCATCGACGAGATCAGAAATCATCATAATGATGCGATTATAGTTTGTTAAAAATGGCTCCACTTTTTGGCAAAATGATGTGGTCCAGATGGATTTGGTAGTGTGTACTTACTATGCAAATTACAAACTATCAAAATATTGGGCAGAAGTTTCCAACCCAACTAATAACTTCTATTATTAAAACATAGTAAGCTGAAACTGCGCAGATGCTATGCTTCTGACCAGAAGTGCACTCGTTTTTGGGTCAACGTTCCTGCACCTTGTCGATTCTCACACCGCCAGTTTTATTATATAATAAAGTTCCATATGGAAACAAAATTTCGTTTACGTATGAAAACCCTTCAAAGTGAAGTTTGGGTTTATCGCGCTGACTTTTGAATTTGGTAGCCATTTTAAAGTTAATGCATGTAGAAATGAAATTGAAAATAAAAAAAACAGGTGAATGCAATCAGCATGCTAAAATATATATGCAAAACTGTAATAGTAAAATTATCTTTAGTAAGACAACGAATACCAAAAGTGCTCTTTTGCTATCTCCTTCAGGAAGCACGTTGTCGACTTTTCTAGTTAGCAAGTTTGTATATATTGTAAAAAATTTTCGGAATGGACACGGAAAAAGTGTTCCCAAATCTCTTTTGGCCCGCTCTTATTGGTTCGTGCGCCCCATGCTCCATTCTCTATGGACTATATAAAATTTAGGAACGCCTCCTCCGTGTCCATCGCGAAACATTTTTACAATAAATAGCCGACAGTGTCTAGTTGGTAAGTTAGTTAGTAATCGACTTGTACAGTTGGCAAGTTTGTAAGTAGGCGACTTGTCTAGTTGGCAAGTTGGTCCGTTAGCAAGTTAGCCCGTCGGCGAGTCGTCAGTAGGCGAGTAGTTCGCAACCCATTGTGTATAGTTCAAAGTCAATTTGAGCTTCTCTAGGGGCCGAGTACGAATGCGAGCCGGATAGCGGCGATGCAGCAACTGGTCAGAAGGTTTTGCACAACGCTCGTGGATTTAAATACTATCCTAGAGCTTGCGACCCGGATTGCTACGGTGACTAAATAAATCTTCCTCTGCAAATGGGAAAAGTATAAAGAAGAGCTAGCCAACTAGGAGCTATTGCGGATCAGCAGATATAGTTTAGAAGGGCCACCAAGGTCATACGAACGAAAAAAGAAAAGTACGGGACGGCAGCCGGAGATGAAGATGAGGCAGCGGCAACCCTGTCAAAAGTTGCAGGTGCGGAAACAGAAGGTAAAGAAGTAGCGCAAGGCAAACGTCTCAGGAACCAAGAGTTGTTAGACCTAGTTGGGCGTCTCGACGCTACCAGTAGGATCCACGGCGAAAATCGTAAAAGAGACAAAAAAGAAGAACGATAGTGAAGTCGGCGACAGAGAAAAGAGAGGAGCACTGAAACCGGAGTTTTATGTTTAGTTAGAGAAGCAAGATGCTCGCATACATATTATAGAAAAAATTTAAACAAAGTTGAAAGGAAAATGTTTTTAAAAGAACATGGGGTTTTCTGAAGGAGTGGAGTACGCTCAGGATGAACAGGGAATTGCATACCTAATATAAATTTTCGAGAGAGAAGGAGTGACAAATCCGTGCCGTTGGCTGAAATTGAAGTAAATTAGTTGGGTACGAATAAGCAATACAGTGCCGATATGCAATTCTTTTGAGTTCTAAGGGACGGTGTCCTTGTTGTTTTCGTGAAGGTTCTTTCCCCTTTGTTTTCGCGTAGTGTCACTAACCATCAGTTTTAGCTCAGAAGGGGTGAAGTACCAATGGGCGGGTACGTGTGAGACAAGATCGGATGAAAGGAAAGGAGTGAGGAATGTGTCGGGCCAGTCGGATGCCTGTGACGTACTATTATGAATACGACGCAATAGCAAAGGAGACGGAGAGAGAAGGGGCGAGTAAAAAATTTTTCTGTTACTAAATATAAGACGAATTGTGGCAAGTCTATATTTATGATGGAGGAAATGTTATTAAAGTAAGTTAAGTTGACAATAGAGATCAGTGAAGCAGCTACCAAAGGACACAGCCAGGCGATGGGACAGAAATCAGTCTGTTGATATTACTCAGAGTGTAGACGTTGGCCCTGAGCTCTTATTAGTGTGCATCAGATTACCAGATTGGATTGTAAATGGAAATGGAAACAAAGAGTTGGGAGTGGCCTAACTTTTTTTTTCTATTTCCATTTTGTCTTATCCAGGTCTTGATGTGAGATATTTTTAATAAGCATTTATTAGTTTAGTTTAATTGGGTTTTAAATTAATTCAGTAGGTACTTAATTTGGAATATACATTACAAGTAATACGAGTTTGTGGTGTTTTATGAGAAATAAATTAGATGCGTGCGTAAAACTGAGTAAAGTTAATCAAAGGTTCTTGAGGGTGGCTTTGTTAAAGAAAGTAAAAGACAGGAGGCCTATAATAATTTTTCAAGTCAGACCTCATAATAGCGGAAGGCACTAGAGATCCGTCCTGTCATCAGTCATTGATAGCAGACATTGTGGAAAGGAGTGATCGGCGGCACTGTCAGGATACAAAGATTTGTGCGTCATACTTCTAGTTAATCTTTGTGCCGAGGAAAAGTCCCACGAGTATTGCCTGGGATCTTAGACAGACGGATTAAAACGGGGTCTAGCCCTGTGTAGATTGAGTGACCCGCCATATCCTTGACTGAGATTGTTAAACTAGAGGTCAGGGACTAAGAACTCTACAGTTTTAGCAAAATTTGGTGTTGCAGCATAAATTAAATTTCAATTTGAGGAAAAAGGGAAGGAGGCGAGGGCAAACGAAATGCCCATCTATGACTAAAGCATTTTCTGTCCCGTTTCTCTTCCCGATTGGGAAAGTCAATAGATTTCGGTAGGATTAGGAGCTCTAAATCCTGGATATCTTTTAAATCCCCGTAAAGCAATTAGAATCTGCTGTGCTTATAATACAATGTAGAAGCTCAGACGTTACGTAAGTAGGCATGACTTACCAACATCTTTGTTAAAGATTAAAGGAGTTTCGAGTTTTAGTAGCGCTAATTCGTATGCTGCGCCATGATTATTGTAGTCGTAACTCTCGTGAGTAATGATTTGAGTGACATTCCGCATCTGCTCAGTTGGCTCTACCGTTTTCCGACTGTAGTCTCCAGCAATGACTGTTACTTCTGCTGGTTTCAAGAAATGAATAGGCCGTGCTCTGGTTACAATGTAGTTCTCATCGTATATAAATCCCGACACCTGGCCGCGGAACGTCTCATCCTCTTTGCTTACACCTCTTGGTACGATACGAACCCAATACCTTGGCTTTTTAATAGGGTCAACGAATTCTGGACCATTTATACAAGGATCGTCAGACTGAGAAAATCTCGGACAATTAGCTGCAAAGATTTTATTTACAAAGAATGTTATGCACCCTCATAAATACTGTCATAAAAATCAGTAGTCCGACAAACAAATTAGTGTTTTAAGCAGCGAAAACAATCAACAACTAAGTAATCCCTAATGTAACTAATGTCGTAAGTAACCAATGGTTTACAAAAAATGTTTTTGCCACGACATTTACATTTTAAAAAGCAGACGGGTTTAAAATTTAATAAAGATTGAAAAACGTTGCTCATAAAATTTTATTTTTAGGCTTTTTAAAAGAAATTAACATTTTGTAGAACCAAAGGATTTGTTCTATTGCTAGTTAGGAAGCAAAATACAACCTAACCGATAGTTATGTACCGCGCATAAGATACGCTAATTTGCTTACTTACTGACGATAATTTTAATGCTTTTGTTAGAAGCACGAAGTCTTTGTTTTCGTGAAGTATTCTACATTTTAATGCATACTACTTTGATAATAAAGGTACTAACTACATCTTTTCCATTTATAACAGGATTTGTAAACCTTGTCCATCTTTGTTTCTATTTTCTTGATTTTTCCAAAAATGCTCGTCGTGTATGCTTTGCAAATTGAGGCGCTTAGAAGTTTACCCACACAAGCCTTTTCTTTTTCGGCCCAAGCTGTACGGTAAAAGTAACTTAATTAGACAAGGCGTATGAAGATAATTACTTTTTGACTACTCATGCACAACCTAAACAAGAGATAGTAGTGAATACCTATTACCTACCAGACTCTACGAACAAGGCTAAGACGCAGTGAATGACAAATAAAAGAGCATATGTGCGCATATTGAAAGTTGAGTATAGAGGATACAAGTGGAGCGGTTGCGGTGACGACTTCTGACAGAAACGTGTATTTCAGTGTCTCTGGAAAAATAATTCAAAAACAAGGACTAATAACTGTTAACTAACTTGTGTGCAAATAATGCTACATAACAGATTTTAGAAAGAGAGAAAGAAAAACGGTATTAACATAACAATGTCATCACTGTCCTCTATCACGTATAGCCCAACAGACTCAGTATTAATTTTACATGATACTTTATTGATTTACTAGCAACTGTGACAGTTGACTGTGCAGTCGCGCTTTCCGTTTCAACCATCGTCGGCGCCATTTTAGAATCGTATCCATCAAAACATTAACATTTTTTAGATTACGGTTTCAGTAAAGTTTAAGCAAACCATTAAGTTTCTAAGCAAACCATTGGTCAACACTATTTGATTCGTACACCATTGCTTACAGAAAAATGATATATTTTTGAAATGTCACCTTTCACCTCCTCTTTAAAATATTTCAAAACTGGTTATACTGTTTCTGAAGCGCTGTGTATGACACAGCAAGGACAGACGATTGAAAGGTGTTCTGTTAAAACAATTTTGAAAAACTTTTTCAAAGCATTCTCAAAATTAATAACGTATGCTAAAAATGTTTTGTTTTAACATGTTCTTATGTTGAAAAATCATTACCTTAAACCAGTTGATGCTGGATGCCGATCTGTCAAATCGATACAGTGTCGTACTTACCGAAAGCTGTTTGTTGTTATGGCTGTTTAGAGTAGATTGCCGGAAAACTGGATGTATTTTCTATTTCTTGGATTGCGTTTGACAAACATTACACACACAAAACCATTCCAGTTTTGTTCTACAAAATTGCACAATATATTGTTTCCTAACCCAGTATGTAAACAAACCTAGCTTTTAACTACTTGACCGTCATTGAAATAGTAATTATTTCGATTGTAAAAAGCAAATGTTAGAGAACAATTGAGGATGTGAGCTTAATGACAATAAGTTGTTACTATGATGCCTAAATAATCAAGCTACATTCTTAGAATCTCACTAAGCATTCAGTACATAACTACGGGGATCCTTCTGTTAGCATGTTTGAACCACGAAAATGAAATGGTATATGCAAAACATGTTCCCAGAAGCAATACTCTTCAAAACAATTTTCCTAAATGAACCTGACGATGACAAAATTTCTCCAAGCTCCAAGTAATAATAAATCTTCCCGAGTGCAAAAAACGTGAACATGAGCCACGGGAGTTCTCAGTATTGCTGATAAATATTACCGTTATGCACTTTCACGCACTGCTTATGAATTAAAACCAACTAGACAAATATTTTTGATGCACGGGCTATGCAATAAGGGTAATGGTCTATGCGTAGAATACAGTCAACATAAATTATGTATTTTGGAATAGGTCTGCCATATCTATACATGCAGCTATTGTCAATATTTAAAACAACGAGTGCTACTTTATTTTCACAAATCGTTTACTAACGTTTGTAACGAAAATACTTAGTTCTGATCCGTATTATTAAGCTTCTGTTGTCTATTTTGGTGTGAAAAAATGTCAGCACAAAATTCAAAATTTGAACTTGAGCGTCAAAAAGGATGAAAGTTAACCAAATTTTAATGTTCCACAGCAAGCAAATACAAAACATCTTTGGCTTCCATCTACACAAGTAGATGGAAGCGAAAAAACACCTACCGTATATCTTCTAATAGTACACCCCGTGTACTATCCAAACACAGTCCTTCAACCCCCGTGTACAAACGGAGACCCGTGTACTAATAGAGACCCGTGTACTGCCATATAAACGTGTGCTAAAGAGACCCGCGTACTATCCAAACACAGTCCTTCAACCCCCGTGTACAAACAGAGACCCGTGTACTAATAGAGACCCGTGTACTATTAGAAGATATACGGTATGTGTGGCCTTCCGAGCAAAATGTCGCAAATGGGAGTTGCTTAAGAATTATAAGTGCAGGAACAAAAACAATTTCAGGTGAGTGAAGGAATTTTGGCCGAGATGCTTTGCTTCGCACGGCCGCTCCTATGGAGGAAACGTCAGAAAGTAAAACGCAAAAATGTAGTGACAGTGTTCAGGTTTCTAGATCACGTACAAAAGTAGTGACACAATACAATGCGAGAAAAGTTAAGGAAGCAATGCACGTTGGTTGCCACCGGGGTCCTCTGATGAACCAAGAGAAAGGGAACAAAATTATCCGATATGGTCATCTGGACTTTTTATACCGAAATATTAAATTCTGCAATCATAGCTATTGCCTGCGACTACAACTTTATGTAGATAAAATGGTTTTTAAATTTTGAATTAAGATTGGGACAATAACTATTTTACAAAAATTTAATTTGTTTATTAGTAACGGGAGATTTAGCTACTCAAGAAATGTAAGCGTCAAAAATTATTGTTAGTGCCTAGTATAAATAAGGTTCTGATGAAGATCACAGCTCGTGATTGATAGCTTGAGAGTAAATAAAAAGCAAATTGTAATTCGCAAGATCCGAATTTAAAGTCAATACTATTAAAATGTGTGGATAGAAATAATTGAAATTCAAACGCTATTATTTTACGTTTGTTGGTAAAGTTCCACTTTCTCCTTACAAAATATTGCACGCGGGAACAATTTTTCCGGGTTAAAGCTAGAAAATAATTTTTTGAGAACATTTGTTAATCGTCCTGCTTTTTTGGGAACATTTTGTCTAGGAACATTTTGGCCTAGACTCAATGGAATGCATATCTATTGTTCAGCGTTAAAGCAGTAGCTATTTCAATTACTAGTTATTACTATGACCATATTATATCAACATAATAATGTGAAATTTTATTGTGAAAGAAAAAGAAGGACTTGAGCTTGGTTGGGTGTTCATTACTAGCTTTCTTATTCTTATAACGGACAAAGTGATGTATAACTATGTATTACTATGAGCAATTTTACACAAATAAAGTTAAACGAGTATCTTGTACTTACACAAGCAATTAATATTTAATAATATTACGGATTATAAAATATCAAAAAACACTTTTTCGTTGCGCAATCCAACACGTATAAATAATCAATAAATGTTGACAATGTTGTAGTTTTTGTGCCTATGAAATAAGTATTTACGCTTTTAGAAATTAAACACAAATGATGTCACTGTTTCAGCTGGTAATTGCTTTTAACTCCCTTATTTACTGTGATGTTAAAGACGTCATTATAACAGGTAGGTAAGTAGCTATTCAAACCTTTTTGCTTGACTACATTTGTGTTTGCTCTCTTAACGACGCAAAGAATGTTCGGCATACAAATGATTAACGGGGTTGTAGATAGCTACATTTTTAGGAACTGTTTATTAAATTCAAATTCAGCAATCTCGGTGATGACTCCTCTTTGTATAGTAAAAAGGTTGACAATAATTATAATGAGTTTTATTTTCAAAATATGGTGGATTTTCAGATTTACTTTTGACCCTCGAAGTGCTTAGTTAATGCGCAATAAAATTATTATTATTATTGTTTTTATTTAATTTTTCCAATTAGTAGCACATACACATAGATAGTACAGTAGGATGTATTTCTAAACACGAAAATAATGCACATTTAATTTAGGATACAACTTCAATTGACAAAATTTAGTATGACTAAACTTTCTGCTAAGTCAGCAACTAGTGCAGCATGAATAATTTCAACAGGAAAAATGAAGAGACCTGGCAACCAACATCAAGCGCATTGGAAAAAAGCTTTTACAAATTAGTTAATTACGCCTAATGCTTAATTTTTAATATCATTCAGACTCACAAAACACCACACAAAAACAACAACAACTAGTAAACAGACATATAATAAAAAAATAACTTATGTATACTTAGTGGCAATACTTAAACTTATTTAGTTCTTTAGTAGCCTGAGCAAGGTAGGTATCAAGGATTTACGATACCTTTCCTTTTTGCAATAAATTAAATCAAACGCGCCCTTGAATCTATTTGATCACACATTTTTCCTTGTGTATGCTTCAAGCCAATAATTGTATCTCTTCGATTTTTGAAGTGTAATTACTTTTTTTTTCCAACATCGATTTTACAAATCTTGTTTTTAATATACTGGCTACCTGGGAATAGTTTTTGATTGCCCGTTTTTTTACTCCCTAAGATGTACACACTTAAGCGAATTTGTAAATACACAATTAGACAGTAACTTAAAACTAAGAACTTTACTTCTAAAGTAGGATTCTATATCGATTATTAACTTGTTTAATTACGTACAAAAACGACTTGTAAAATCGTAGCTAATATATACTTATATTCCGTAGATAGCAAATATGTAAATTAGTATTAATTATTTAAAAAATCATTACTTGTAAATCGATTTGTGTATGGGCTTTATGCCCTTAAATG
>JAQFZC010000889.1:0-38091 GCA_034695205.1 Dicyrtoma fusca | reverse complement strand
TGCTCCCATTTGAGAGTATTTCAGTAATTTCAGTTCTGGCGTATTTCACGCTCATATGGGCTCGTTTTCCCTGACTGTACGGGGTTCAATTCAGATTTATAACTATCATGTGCGTAGCTAAATGGGAAACACAAAATAATCCTTTAAAACATTTGAAACATTTGTAAGAAAGAATATTGTGAAATGTATACTAAGCCACTAGGCTACTGCAGTTGTGTAGCAGTGAATAAATAAATATTCTTCTTCGTCTAATTCAATTGAATTCAACGTTTTAAAATACAGAAACAATTCAGTGGGATGTGACAGTGCAGAGCTAAAAACGAAAAACCTGCACAGGTTTTTCTTTGAGGGTTATTGTAACTTTATATACTTTCCTTGGCTCCTTAATGATTCTGTTGACTGAGAATTGTAAACCCCAAGCCAAAGGATCTTGCATTGTACTGACATTTTAGCTTATCGTTTGGCTATGTAATTATGTGCATGAAAATAAGAAAATTGACCTACACATAAAGTATAATAATACACCTATTCCTGATTGATTGCCATGCAGCATGTTTAGTTTCTTCTAATCTGCAGATTTTAAACATAGTGATAGCAAAATCCATAAATATATGTCTTCTGTGTTCATAGAATATTTTTTGTCGAATTTTTACGCCGCTAAACTTCTGTTAATGTAGATTATGGTTTATGACCATCGGTATTTTGAAATTGATAATTACTTACACATACCTAATACACATAAGTTACATATGTACACTTGCACACATTGCATGACAGGGGGTTATGAAAGTTCATAGCATGGTTTACAGTATGTACTATGTCCATTAATTACGGGTTTACATAAAACTGTAATTACCAACTTCACTCTATAACCAGTAACTGCCTTAAACTTTGCATATTATCGAGGTAACTTGGGAGGGGGGGGGGGGGCAGTAGCAATAAGGCAGACTTGTACACAATATTTGAAACTCAAACTCAACTCAACGCGAACTTCAGATCTGAAGCAGACAAAATACAACACGACTGGTCAGAAGCAGTAACAAATCCGGATTAAACATAATTAATTAGTTCGTCGAATACCTCGTCGATCGACCCTGACCATGATGGCAATAGCAATAGTAGTAGTAAATTTCCACCAATCCAAATAAATAATATAAATAAACATGAAATGAGTAATAATTTGATGAATAACATCGAAGTTAGCGAAACACCAAAAAAACAGGGTGGCCAACTTATGGTAGCCCTGACAATGTCTACACCATTTGTTGTTACTTTTTACTGTAAAGAACGAGAAATGAATTCAGCCGCTTCAGATATTTTTTTCCTGAAAGAGCATGCATGTCAAAAAATGGGGACTTGAGTCAAAACCTGATGCCAATGAATTTGTTGTGTTCCATCATTCGATTTTTTGAAGAATTTGAAAACGCCCGTAATATGGGTCAAGTGGACATATAGACCCTTCTAGCCTCTGAGTTTTTAAAGTCCAATCCACTTGATGCCAAGTACAAGCACAATCAGCGTAAAATACATATGTATAACATGTATTTTCGTAGAAATCAGACAAAGTTCTGAAATTGACCCCATGATATCAGATCATACAGGGGTCAAGGTCATGCTTCGCTGGATTTTAAAGCTGTCGAGGGATACAGATTTTTTCCCTAATCATTTTTGTATGTGAAACCAAGTTGATCGGACTTGGAAAACTCATGCAAATAGCGGCTACAGGTCAATAGGGGTCCACGTCCGTTTGGGCCATATTAAGGCTACTTACAAAATCTTCAAAACATTTTATCACGGGGAAAAACAAATTCATTGGCATCAAGATGCGATGAAGTCCACGTTTTTTACATTCTCTCTCAGGAAAAAAAATACAAAATCGAAATCCGATGGGACTTGTGCGGGACCATCCCTCGTATAATAACGTATAAAACTTTTCCTAATTTGCAATTCGATAGCTTCAAAAGCGTGTACTTATAGGGTTTTAAACTTGGTCAGGCTATTATGTAAGCTGGGCCAAAACCCTTTTATAGGAAAAACGTGTGATAAAGATTTTTCGTAAAAGCAATATTTTCCGGATTTTCGGCATTTTATTTGTTTTAAACAGCTAATTATAAAAACGTTAAAACAAGGGGCGAAGCCCCTTGTTTTTCAGCTTCTAACTGGCCTCTTACAGACCTCAGGCCTACGGCGCTTGTCACTAATTCCGCGCAGTACTGGCATCTTACAGACCCCAAGCCTACGGCGCATGTCACTCATTGCGTGCAGTATGTACTGTTCTCTTACAGATCCTAGGCCTACGGTGCATGTCAGTTAATCCGTGAATTACTGGCCTGTAACAGATCCTAAGTCTACGGCGCATGCCACTTATTCTACGCAATATGCATACGGCGCATGTCGCGCTTTTCGCGCAGTACCGGGCTCTTAATGACCGTAGCCCTTCAGGTAATGTTGTCCAGGGCGTGGCCAGCTCTTAATTTCATTGAAAATGAAGTCAATTTCCCCCCCGTGGGAATGTGGTAAGGAGGCATGCGCTGATAGGGCCTATTAATTTCAAGTTGCGTACATACAGTATTGTAAACGCAAATGGTATGCTGATACATACATACACGTCGAGACGATTAAACCTTATTTGAGACCCCACATTCTTGAATCTACTCGTCAAGAGCTTTCGAACCATATGTATACTGCATCAATATCATAAACATTCCATTTTTCATTTTTTAAGTTTAACGGTGCCACACCGCCATCCCCAACCAAAGGGGTAATTGCACGAAATATCGCGGACCAGTTACTTATTATTACGAATATGACATAAACCGGACAAGTCAGAAATAAACTTGTGGTACGCTTGCGTTGCGTATAAACCGTTATGCTTTTGCCCGCCTATAAGAACAACTCTACATCCCCTGCCAGGGATGTAGAGTTCCTTATAACCTATTGTTTTACTAATTACACTTGCGGGTAATAGCTTGCGAATTAATGCTGTCTGTACGTACTTACATAAATAATGTTCAGATGGATTGTTCATGAGGTATACACACGCATTGAAAGCTTTGTTGCAACATTACAAAATTACAATAATTGTAACTGACATTGTACTGAATACATCATGCAATACTAGCGAAGGAAACATTCAGATCTATACATTAACCTAACCGGACCATGACATTAAGTAGAATAATTAGCAGTATCAACTAATTCGGTCCCTTGTGTGTCATTTTGACTGAAATATAATTCTGTGCACGCAGCATGTGAAACATTGTCTTACGGCATTCATTGGGTATTCCAGATGCTGATTAAGAAAGCAAAGTAATTTAAAAACCATTTTTGGCTTTATTTGTACATCTAACGTGAATGGTGATCTGTATAAATAAGCGACCTTTAAAGTCAGTCCATTTGCCCGGAAATATCGAGAGTGAAATAATAATTAACGACTTTGATTGGACTTCGTGAATGAAAACTTAGCAAATATTACCAGACGTGCATATAATTCACCCTTATAATTGCGGTCAAGCACTTATAATTATTCAACTGTGACGACACGTCAGTATATTTAATCCAGGAGCTCCAGACTTTTCACGGCATTTTGCTACTTCCATTCAGTATAGTAATAGGCTTCGCAATTCCACCCTACTTCCATCAGAACATACTAATCATTTGGCTAGTTTGAATCTTAAGCTTAACATCTTTAATTATGAGAGACACTTCAATTTTGAGTTGCGCTGCGATTATTTTATTCATCGCTGGTGTGTTGTCTTCCGAAGCGAAAACTGGTACCTAACTTTAAAATTTTTGCTGATAATATATTATTGCTCCAACTTGTTATACCGCAATTATACTACGTATCTGTCCTATGTATTCAATATATCGACTATAATTTAAGTAAATACAAATAAATTAAATTAAAAAACCTAGGTAATTGAAATTGGGCTCTGATTTTTATAATATTGTTTTCCCGTCTTTACTGGCTGTATTCTGGATTTACTCAGAGAGATGCGTTTACCCTCAACAAGGCAGATCAGTGCGGAAAGAATTGACTCTAAGTTCGACACCGTCGGAACCTACCTGCACGCAGCGGAGAGACAAGAAAGATGAAACAGGCTCTTGTATAACAGCAGATAAGGAAGCAACCAAATCAAAGGAGGTGCTCCCAAGAGCCCAGTCACACACATTACGAAAACGAGATGAAGTAAGTCAAGCTAAGAACGGCAGTTGTAATATTGAAAGCTTTTATTGCAACTGTTATAGATTCTTTGATTTGCTTCACAACGATTGGCTAATGTTAATATAATCAGTAATCAGATTCCATGGATACGATAAGATTAATAATAGAATCTTTTTCGGCTTTCGAATTGCCTTGGTAAATATAAGAAGCAAGAGTTTCTTTCTTATCCAAGAAACTAAACGTTCTCGAAATCCCGAAAGGATTGCTCATTGCACTCGAAATTACTCGAAAAGCCAAGATGAACATTCTTTCTAACAATACTTTTTAAAAAGATGATCAACTTACATGTAAATTGTTTAAAAAAATATTCCCTAAATGGTTTCAGGTTTCTGACTACGAAGGATGGGAACAGAAAAAAAAATAAACTGTTATGATCACATTGTGGATGGAATCTCAGATGGAATAATCTAGGTAGGTGATGAAGTGCGCATACTGATACTGCACTAATATGATAAAAGGAGTTTACCATCGCATAATCACATGGTAATAAATAAAGTAATCTCACAATTTATCTGTATTTCATGTTGCGCTCAATTTTCGGATAAAATAGGGCTGATCTATGTAATTGCCTATAATTGTACTATATACGATACATAATACATTTTGTACCGCTGACATTACAATTACTGCTGGACTATAGTTTCTTGTCCTAACTTTCAAGCTGGACAAGGAGGCCACGCTACATAATGTAAGCGTTGCCATGGGCGACAGTATGATACCATACTGACTATTAACTTGATGCAAATATTTTTTTTTCCTCGAAATACTAAATATTTTGTTTTGAGTTGTGTCAAAAATTCAAAAATAAAATTGGAATTAACATAAAATACGGTGAAACATCCATATTTTAAATGGCACATATCAAACTTCACAATAACACGTTTATAATACACCACAATTACACGCATTTAGTGGAATGAATCACAAATATCCACCTTCCAAGAAAATCAAAAACACATTGGCCTGACAGTCACAAAGAGAATCAGGAGTATAGGTTTTATTATTATGCTTATCATAACATTGTTGCAACGTTTTATGTACATATTTGTTGTATGTAAGTGTCATTTTGATTTTTGAAGTTTCGCATGTGGTTTCCCCCTTTGGGTAGTGGCGAAATTGCATGTTAATTCCCATAATTTTTGACACACCTCAAAATAAAATAGTTAATATTTTGCTTAAAACATCAATGTGGCACCAAGGCAAGGTTAAGGGCCATTCTATGGTCCATGGCTACATTGCTACGTGTATACAGATTTCGGTTTAAATCCGGATGAATCATGTGGCGTCGTTGCGTGGTCTCCTTGTTAATTTAAACTAATTATAAGTAAGCATAATGTACGTAGATGACAAATTGCAATGTATTTACCTAGATATGCATCCAAATTAAATAGGTACTGGACTTACATATATATGCAAATGCAAGTAAAATATGTAAAGGAGTTACTTATTTATGCACACTCGGTTACTCTAATCAATTTTCATAATCATACATTTTTTATGTTTACAACTTTTAGCAAGGCTTTCATGATTTGAAAGATTAATCGAGAAACTATACAATGACATAATGTAATGCATGTAAAGTGTAAAAGCACGAAACAAACTACAATCGGGGATTCTTTACCTACTGTCCCGAGATCAAGAAAGCAGGTGACCAACGGTGATTTTACCTAACCTAACCATTAAGAGAACCATCGAGTAAGGGACAGTTACTTTCCTTGGGGACAGTAAGTAAAGAACAGCCCTACAATCCTACATTTATATTTTCATTTTCAATTCTGACGAGAAAAACATAAGAAAGCCACATTCAGTCCGCGCGTACTAAGGATCCGTACTATACTGACTACTGAAGTGTCTTCAAAGCTGAAAGGCTGCAATATGAGCAGTTAAGTGAGCTTGCTGTTATGCTCACGGTATGATGTGCAATAAAAGTACTAAAATCCAGGTTTATCCAAACGGCTTTAAATTATATTTTTCTGTATTTGACTACTTAATTCCACTGCATTCCACGAAAATATACATAATTTTTAAAAGTAATAAAACATTCACAATAGTTGTACCGCTGATAAATCGACAAAAAATCATGATGACTGGATTATCACTAATTATCAGTTACCCCGTTAACGTAGTATAAAACGGAAGTGCATAATAAACTTTGAGTAACTAACGCTGAATAAAGGACAGCAATTTCTTAAAAATAAAATCATGCAAATACTAAAGTTGACTGTGATTCCACTTTCTTTTGCAGCAGATAAGGAGCAAAGATAACAGTAAGCGTTAAACAAGTTTGACTGTATAAACTGAATCTCTCACGATTCCAGTCTTTTGCTTACACCGTTACATGGGGCTTAAATAATAAGAAACTGAGCTAATTTAACAACCGAAAATGGGTCTCTGATTAAACGATTACTGGTGATGCAGACACTAAAACGATATTTACAAGTTACAAAGTAAACGAAGTAGTAATTAGCACCAAACAAGGAAGTTTTACCAAGTTTACCTAATACGTATGTAATACAAGGTAATACGCACTGCGCACTGCGTTGTCTTCTACAATTAAATACCGACTAACTTACACGTGGTAAAAATTAGTACAACTGGACAAACTATAGAAATCAAGGATCGAGGCCCTCCGTGAAATATGTATGTATAATAAAAAACATACATCAATTGGCATACCAGCCGCCAACACTAATACGATGAAGAACGAAATAAAAGATATGAATAAATATTATTATTTCCTCAGTATGAGAATATCGACTATCGAATAAATGGATCTTACTTTACAACCTACAGCGTATCTACTCATTAATAGTAGCGCATTTGACTTCGAAAAACGGTGGTGCTTTACAACTAAATCAAAAACCTGTTTGCATACAATCTTTGATTCTATTGTAATAGGTGATGCGTTTTGGGCTTGAAGAGCAGGAGGCATCGCAGGTTCACGACAAAGTAACCGGCTTTCCAAGATAGAGATCAGGGCCAAAAGGAACTCCAGTAGGCACTAGGAGACCCTTAGCAGTTACTATCCTTGGCCCAGAGTAGTAACGGAAAAATATACTTGACCCACGCCGAAGTAGATTCAAAGAAGAAAGTTGATTCCAACAATCTAGCCAGTTCTTGTAATTAGGCATTAACGGAGGCTGGCCCATTGCGAGATGCCTATTAGATTAGTCAAAGAGAAAAATGTTACAAGAAGCGTGACATTATTACGTTATTACTAAATGGCACGATCATAATGTACGGAGTTTACTCACTTAGCCCCAGAAACTATCATAGTGTTAGATACCACGGTGAAAGGGTACGTCAGTGAACCCACTAATATCTAGGGAAGCCAAATCGAAAGAATATTATAAGCAGAATTATTTAAAAAATGTACATCTAAATTAACAACTCGTTTTTGCTTTACGTTTGTGCTTGACACAAATCCTGGTACTTTTAAACCCTGCACAATCAATGGGTTTTGAATATTATTTACTACGTCAGTAATAATAAAACAACTCACCGAAGTGGAAACACCCATGCATGCCCGAAGTTCTTCACAATAAACTTGAGTTCTAATTATGTACCTCAGTACTCCACAAGCAAACAAATGAATACTGTCACCGATTAGACGAGGAATTAGTCCATGAAAAAATCCAAGAATTCCATGATCTTCGTATATCTGAGAAATTCCTGGTAATAAGCCGATCCTAAAATAGACGGTTAACTTAATGCTCACAAATGAAAATTATTTTGCGGATTCTTGTAATTTTATAAGGGAATAATTTTTTCACGTACGAAAAATTGTCTTCTCGCCCAACGAATTCAGCTACAGTGCGAACAGCTATAACTTGAAATGGAAAGCTCACAACTAAACCAACCATTCGACAACACCAGTCTTGACACAATTTATGAATGTAAACACGCCAAGTAATTATATCTCCACTTCCATCGTCACTACTATTGCTTCGACTAGAAGACACTGTTATGATTTCTACAGGCGAAGAGTCTGAATTATCACCCTCCCCTAATTGGGAAGATAACGTAATCTGATCACTATCCAAATCGGATGAGTCCTCGAAGTTATCCTCATCGGTAACTTTAAGAGCTTTTCCCATCATCTGATTTACATACATGAACACCGATTGTTGCACTAATTTTGGACCAAGACCACGAAAACATCCCAGCAATCCGTCCACTTTTTTAATATACTGAACTGTAAGTAAAATAAATAATAGTTTCATATTAGCAAAATAAAAATAAATGGCGAAACGACATATATAGTGGTTCATATAATTGGAATCGTAGAATAGTAAAATTGTTCTGCTTCATTTCCAATAAAGCATCAACAACTTAAATTAAAGGGCTAGTTATACTAGGTACATCAACTACAGACAACAAATAATTATTAAAATTGTAGCATGAGCATAACACTCATACTGAAACATTACGATTACTTACTATAATTGAATGAGTTCGGAAGTAAAAGGCAGCGACGACCGAGAAGTGTTACCGAATTTAAGGGATAGAAAGGCTCATACCCAATCTAAACGACAAAAAAAAAGTGTAAGTAAACGCTGAGCAAAGCTTACTGCTATTGAAAAATCTAGGCCAAGTTTAAGGAATTAATAATAACCAATTAATTTATAGTAATTTTAATTCCAATGAGCATACCTAAGAAATTAAAAACTCTTAATTACTTAAGTACGTCAATCAATACTTATTACCAGGCATAGAATTTTAAGCCAGTGACAAATCAAAACAATTTGAGGTTTCATTTTGGCCATACCCAAAAATAAAGTTATTTCGTCATTATAATTATATTAACTGGTGATTCCTCCTGATGCCTGAAAATGTTCAACATTGGACGTGTGACTAGTGGTAAATAATTACCTGCATCAAAGTCTTGGCATACTCAACGGGGTAGAATGCTGTCGTGACACCGGCACGCAGTAAGATTGAAGATTTATTCAAAGAATGTTTCTTCCCATTGTTGTCCTTTTCTAATTCCACCAGATCCAAATCTAGACCCTCCCCGGGATCCATACTACTACCCGGCATATCAAAATCTAATTCGTCTCCCGACATTTCCGAAACGACTTTATTTTATCCGCTTCTTATTCTTTATTCTTTTTGGTTCATTCACCGATCACTATAGACTATATTCTGTAGTAACTTGTTATATGTTGTATGTATTTTTAATTGTTTAAAAATTATGATTCATTCATCCCCAGTTAATTCTATTTAACAGCAACTGTAGTAAGTAACAACTGTGCGATTTTGAATTTAGCCCGCTCGCATTCACCCCAGTACCCCACTTTCCAACATCCCACAATCAACAATTATTCCCACTCTGCGCTAGTCAGTCTTAAATTCAAATGTAGAAAAAGAAAAAAGTTATTACTTTACTTCCCAACTTCCCACAGTACATACATGCTACTTAAATCTTAAGTAGAACGTAGAGAAATTGAGAACTAGTAGATATATTCTTTTAATCGACGTAGTGGTACACTCTGGCCCTTATTGGAATTACTTATACCAATCACCAATTATTTCATGAGTGTCGATTACTGGCAACGGCAACTGATTAGAGCCAAAAATGAAAAATGATTTTATTTTTATTGTAGGTTTAACGGAACCGGAAATAACGTGCACATGGAGACCTGGAGAGGAGACTTGCTACACACTACACAATGTTTCGGTGAGATGAGGACAATCAATCAATATGTAGCTGCTTTGGAAAAGTTACCGTACCGACAGTCAGAGCATTATTTAAGTAGATCTTACTTAACTCCTGTTTAATTTTAATTTTAGCATAAAAACACGGTAGTACACAATGTCAGTCGGTATTCTTAATTGTGCGCTTATGACTACCTACTTACCTCCGTAACAAGAATTATAGAAGGGGAATTTAATTTTAATTTAAATGCTAAACGGAGGCAATTGTAACATTTAACATTTAAAGATCGTTTTGCCACTTGCTGTTGCCACATGACGTCAGGCTGGATCCGAAGATCCAAATTACAAAATAAACCAGACTACGACTAGGCTTTTTAGACTTGAGATGTTGAGATACACAGATATGGGGGCTATAGAGTATAGAGTGCGTGCGTACTCAAAATGCAAAGGAAATAAAGGCAGTAAGAATAAAGGAAACCATGGGTTTAAGGTTCCTTGCAACTATTACGTCGCCCGATTTGGTTTAGACAAGAAGAAACTTTCAAAATAAGGAAAAAATACGACCACAGTAGTTTAGAACGGGACAATATCATTCTATTAATGTTTTTGAAAAATACGTAAATTAAGACCACCGTTTTCACTCATCGTTAGTGTTTTTTTTCAAAAAATATAAATCACCATCTTTTCAATAAGCACAACAAAACCGTTATATTTGTACTTTTTAAAAATACAAAACCATATGTATACCATCCTCTCGTTTTGAAAAGCCATAAAGTAACATTGGTTACATGTGTATTTTAGTGTAGCTTGTAAAATCATCATAATTATTAATTTTTTTGAAAACCAACATAAATGCCATCATCGTATACTTTAATAAAAGTGCAAGAGAGAAAGACGAACTTTATTAACAAAAAAAGTCAACACTGTCCTCCAATGAGGATAGCCCAATGGACTCAGTATACGATTCATATTTTTTTGCCCCAAAAGTTTATGTTTGTAATACATATTACACAATTAATTATCTTTTGATACGACAAGTAACTATAGTTGCTCGGGGCACTCGAAAACAAATGGTGAATGCAGATTTGTGCTGATTTCTTGAGTACTGCCGTCACGATATCTTCTGTCAGCAAAGACGATGGAATTCCCTGTTCCTTCTTAAAATCCTAAATAGCATTTTGTCATTCTGAAAAGGTGAAAAGTCAGACATTCTTGATAGAGTACGTTAATCAAGTACACATTTTGAAAAAGGGCAAAGTACGTTAATCATTTACACATTTTGAAAAAAGGCAAAGTCTTTCATTTACAGTTTTAAAAATTGCAGCATTTACACATTTTGAGAAAGTGGATTTTTCTTTTTTCTACAAAGGTGATATTTGAGAGGTGCCAGGCCTCGGGGGCAAAAAGTGGTTTTCCACGACATTCCCCTCCTCGACTGAGTCTTGGTGGCAGCCTTTAGGTCGTGGCTGCAGTGGCGAGGAAGCCGGCGTGAGCGTGGACGGAAGGGACGGGGCTCTGAAGCATGCTCACACCATCTGCATGGGCCCAGCACAGACAGACGGACAGAGCGTGTGATTGCATGGCACAGTAGTTGTCGGTCGGCCGCATAGAAAACTCATGTGCAACCGCCTCCGTTCAAACACAGTTCCGACGAGACTCTTCTGAGTGGACGAGGTGTTAGTGCTCCATTGAATTTTTGGATTCTCTCTCGTATTTTCGAAAAATATCATCGTCAAAATGACCGAAGAGGTTTGGGAAGGAAACGACAATACTGGATCCGTCACGGCTGCCTTACCTCCCGTGGCGGAACTCCCGGAGATTAAACTTTTTAATCGGTGGAGTTGTGACGATGTTCAAGTCTCGGACATGTCTCTGCAGGTACAGTACCTTTCACATTGCTCGTGCATACGTAGTCATCATGGCCGGCCACCATGCGGCTGCTGCTGCTGGGCCTGAATCGCAATGTAGTATAATTTTGTATTTCAGTATTTCGAATTCAAATGTATTTTCAATCACTTTCAGGATTACATTGCAGTTAAAGAGAAATACGCAAAATATTTGCCTCATTCAGCCGGTCGATATGCTGCGAAACGGTTCCGGAAAGCACAATGTCCCATTGTGGAACGTCTTACTAACAGTTTAATGATGCACGGTCGAAACAACGGCAAGAAATTGATGACCGTTCGTATTGTAAAACACTCTTTCGAGATCATTCATCTTCTAACTGGAGAGGTACCTGATTTAAAAATTTGTGTTTCAACCTTCAATCCGTATGTTAATTCTTATTTTTATATTCGACAGTGTGTTTCTGGTAGAATGGATAAAACAATTGTGAATTTTGAATGGGTTTGCGTGAATAACGCCGCAGTTTTTTCAAATGAGTTTGCTTTCGATAATGGCTCGTGTGAATGAGCTTTGTAGGATTATGCATCATAGTATGGGGTATGATAGGCACGGATGATTTTTTTTTCGTTTTAGAACCCATTGCAAGTTCTCGTGAATGCCATCATCAATTCCGGACCTAGGGAAGATTCGACCCGTATTGGACGTGCTGGAACTGTACGACGACAAGCTGTGGATGTTTCACCACTTCGACGTGTCAATCAGGTTAGAACAGGACCGTGAAAATGTAATTATAACCGTTAGGCTTAGTTTGGTTCGGCTGTGGTTTTAAATGAGACATGTTTGTATCACTCAGGCTATCTGGTTGTTGTGCACTGGAGCGCGTGAAGCTGCCTTCAGGAACATTAAGAGCATTGCTGAATGTCTTGCTGATGAACTCATTAACGCTGCTAAGGTACTTAAATTCAGTTATACATCAATCTTGCTAGTCTTAGTAGTAATTGGAGGTCATCACTCTAAGTCGTGATTTCCTGTATGAAACTAAATTGATTGTTGGTGTGTAAAATGAATATAGGATACATTCACATAGGGAATATTTACTGTTTTCTAGGGGTCATCCAATTCATATGCTATCAAGAAGAAGGACGAATTAGAGCGTGTTGCAAAATCTAACCGTTAAAAATATGATCCAATGTTGTTTTTGGAAATTTTGGAAGAATAAAGACCAAACCTAGAAAATGTATTTACTGGTTTCTCTTATTATTCACGCACGTGTACACATTCTTTTTTTTTGCGTTACGTTTACTTTCGACCGACCTTATTACATCCCTTGTAGATTGGCTTCCATAATTGAGTATGCAAGATTTAAGTGTGATAATGATTTACTAATTATTTTTTAATGCACAACATTAAAACGACTCCCTAAATTGTTTCCCGCAATACAGAGCAAGAAAGTAGTAGGATTTATCTGCATGCTCAAGTGTTTGTTTTGTCTGTCCGTACTAATAAAGTTTAAAATGCATACCCCCTATCAGGGGGCAGGCATTCCCACCCGTTACATTTGTGTATCTTGCGTTGGTTTATTGCCAGTAGGTGCTCATTTGCCCTGGCCAAATACTCAGGTTGCACATATTTTTGCTGCTGTGGCCATCAGCATCTACTTGCTAGCAGAATGATAAACAATAGACATTAGCGGAACTGCGATCGACAATTTATTGCAGTTATTTTATGACTGATTGCATTCGCATTCGTAGCCGTAGCATGAAGTATGATTTCTGCTTCAGTTTAGTAACAGCCTAAAATATCCAGTGAAGAGCGCGGTCGGAAATAAGCATATTCTTGCATTACAACAACCTCGTAAGAATAGAAACTCATATTTTATGTGTATCGTATGCATATATAACTATTTATTTTAATTTTAGAACCTATAAGTGAAATTATCACTGAAAGTGCATGACAAAATACTAAAGCAGCCGAGCATAGAATAGATCAGTACAAAAGCATTTATGTTGCTACTTAGTAATTGTTATGCATGGTTGTTCATGTACTGATTGTGAGTATCACATGATCTTCGTTTCAAACGTGCCCAAAATGCTGTTTTTGTGGGGAACAACATTTTGGGAATTTTCGTTTTTATTTATACTGGGCACCGGGCACGCAAATACAGTAAATGTAAAATATATCCTGTTCGTGACTTTTCCTAAAACGGCAAAATTCCTTGAAATGTGTAGCCCATATGTAAGTGGGTAGGTATGTTTTTGTAATGTAGAATTTATGAGATTACATTATGGTGATGTAATCATTATCTTTGATCTTAATTTTCGTTCGGGTTCGTTTTCTTTTTGGTTCGTGGATTTTTAGTACAGACGTCTGTGCAGTATGTCAGACTGCTAAGCCCTCTTTAAATGTTAGCCATCCCCTGGGTACTGTGGTATTTTGGCCGAACATTTTTGCTGCATCCAAATCCAATAGCGCATACCTACACGATCAGTAGTTCATTTAAAGTCGTTTAGATATACTTATAGTCTACCAAATGACCTCATCTGGCACAAATTATAAAAATAGTGACTCAAAGTCAGTCCGCCGTTGATAATAGTTAAAAACGCATCATTTTGATGGGTTAGAATGCATCATAATTATGGGTTCCAGATGGGTATCTTCATAGGACAGGGAATTAACTTGGACTAAATCGTTGTGACCTCATCGTAGGATGAGGTCACAACCAATCATAATGATGAGTTTTTAATTGTTATTAATGGACTTATTCTTTCTCGCAAAATGGTGGGGTCCAAATGGTTACACATAATTTGAGCTCCTCATTCAACTACACAGGGCGTAATTCATGAAAGATAATGTGAGTTTTCCAGTGTATTTTATTCATTTATAGCCCATATTATTACCATTCATTTCAGTCCCATCTTTGCTATTGGGTCTTTAGCTCAGGGCTTATAATAAATCGTACAAACGATCAAATACGGTTATCCTGATATTTCAATCTCGCGACCTTCGCCTTCCTAAAGCTAAACAAGCCACTCCTAGAACTAGAACGTTCATTAATTTTTTGCCTGAACAAGACCTTGTTGTACAAGGGGTGCTTGCAGAATGTACTTCACTTATTGCAAGATTGTAACTCAAATACCCTTTTTCGGGATTACAGCATAGGTGTGTGACACTATACTTTCTTTATTTGCTATAGCAACCTATGAATCGGTATATTTAAACCAGATCCGGCAACAGATGAGTTCACATAAATATTCCATTGTAATACGCAGGACGCCCGTATAATGCCCAATTTCAAACCGTAATTAACCTTTAACTCTAAGTGAGTGAAGCAGTTGAGCAGTATAATTCTATTAATTTTAAAAGTGATCCACATAAGAGTATGTGCAATTACAGCCAGTATACACTACCCAAATTCATTTGGGACCCATGATTTATCCCAAAAAGGGAAAACCATTTTAATAATTTAAAACTCATCATTATTATGGATTATGAACGCATTGTAGGATAAGTAACATATAGGACTTACCTATGTTAATTCAGTATCCTTGTAATTACCAGGATACTGATCATCATAGGATCATCATATTAATATGATACGTTCACAACCATCTGGAACCCATCATAAGGGGGTCTCTGAAATATTAACAATGGCATCACTTATTGGATGGTGCGTTCCAGATAGGTTCGTTTGGTAGTGTACGTAATGATAGTGATCCAAATTCAAGCTCAAAAAGGTTGTTTCTTGAGAGTAGCAACTTTTAAGTACTTACACGCATTACGCTTAGAGGTTTTGCTTGAAAACTGATTATGTCGAAATTTTGGAACTGTGTTTTATGACCCTGCTGTTAACAATATAAATACAATTCTTGTCGAAATGAATAGCAGTTACAAGACTGCCACATTCCTCTGTTACTTGGAATGGATGAGGTAACTCATAATAAGTATGTAAGTAAATGTAGGAATACCATAATGTATGCAAACGGATTGGCGTTGAATCTCGTATGAATCTTGGGATTGGGCTACTTGCTTCGAAGGACAAAACGAGTACACTGCGAAAGCAGCTATTAAAAAGTGAAGCCTAAAAACATTTGAAAATCATTAGGAACTCAATTGGAACGCATCATTAATCACGACCACTGTAACACGTTCCAGATGTGTTCGTAACGTGCTTCAGGCTTCACTTTTGATAGTATTTGTAAAGTGTACGTTGGTAAACAATTATGGACGCAAGTCAAGATAAAAACCAAGCCAATGCCCGTCGTCTGACCTAGGGAATGGTGTTTACTGTTTTATATGTTTCAGTTGAACGTGATGGATATAGTGCAGTGTGCTTATAATAATTATAATCAGCCAACAGGCGAGGCAACGTGTAAATGCGTGCATGACTGCATCTGAGTATAACTAAGTAAATTATCGTTTCAGTTTTCTGTTTCATATTCGTTTATTATCCCTTTCACTCGTAGCAAATCTCTGCCTTTTAAGTGTAAGATCATATCGTTTTTAAAAGGGCTATTTTTTAGCGTTACAATAAATGTTCACAATCATCTCGAGCTGACGGAACGATCATAAATTTTTAATCATTGGAGTTTAATACTGCATCACCCTCAGTGTACATTAATCTACGGAAAGTTTCGTATTTTTAAGAATCGGGGAGAAAGCGGAGATTTTAGGAACCTTTTATTTTAATTTAAAACATTAAACTTTTATTAACAAAATTAACAATCATTCACTTCTTCTGAATGTCAACTTGTAAACTGAGATACTTGCAGAATATGTATATAACAACACAATGTAACATAATTAAAGTAGAACAATTATATGGATTCATAGAGAATGAACGTCAGTAATCGATTTAGGCGTCTCCACCATCTGAGGTTCGAATGTCTTCAATTTTACTCCCTTCAGGGATGGAGGAGGCCCCATCAATTTTGGAAATTGCACGAATAGCCTCAGCTCTTTGGTGCGGATTCATATGTTGAAGAAGATGAACTACTGAATCAATGGCTAATTCCGGATGTTCCTGTTTCCGAATAAAAACAACAAGGACAGTTAGGATTAGATGCTGAAGTGCAACAACTATACACAAGTATGTTAACTCAATTGTCCCATTACATTGGAGTAATTGCTGCAAACTATACAATTAATTACAGGAGAAAGATAGAAATTAACAAACTCACCTCCATAAGTTGGCTGGCTTGATTCAAAACAGAATCTCGCCTTAAACTGTTGAGATTTTCCATCACTGTAGATTTGGATTCAGCATCAAGCTGCTGTGACAGCCATTCAACAGCTTCTTGGTTATTCTCCCACAAATACCCCTGCAAGTTTTGAAACATGAAATTCAATAAAAATAAAGGTATGATGGTGGGTGGAACAAAGTAAAGCATGCAACATAAAAATTCAAAATTTAGGTCTTACATCCACTGCGTTCTTATCTTCCATAAACCACCGACGTAACATAGCTACAACTTGACCATGAGTAAACCCAGGACGGACATTTAAAATCTGCGATTCAATGCGATCTTCCAAGAGAAGCCTCCTTAGACGCCAGTATAATGTATGTCGAGCACGTTTCCACTTAATGATGTCCTACAAATAAACGCGTAAAATTCAATCAAATTTTAATCACAGAACATCTGGCGGAATAATGAAGCAACTGCATATATGTATGAAGGTAGGTAAGTATACTCTACCAAAAACAATTTCGATTGCATCATTTTGCCCAAAAAGTGAGCCCATTTTTAAACATTAAAAACACATCATTTTGATGAGGTCCACATTTAGCCCATGTTAATGGGCTCCCTATCCTGTGAAGGTATCTCATCTGGATTCCATCTAATTCGCATCATTATGATGCATTATAACACATCAAAATGATAATTTTTAATGTATAAAACTGGACTCACTTTTTTTATGATGCGATTATGATGTGGTTATTTTTGCAGTATGCATAATATTTTCGAGCAGTGCATGGATCTTAACTGTAAATGCAATTACCTGTATTACACCCTTCTCTTGCATACGCTCGGGTGTATCATGAAGATCCGCAAAATGTACAGCACACTGGTGGTACATAGGCCGCAAAAGTTGTTCCCTATCTTTCATTTTCTTTTCGATAATTAATTTTTCTTCAGTATTAGTATCCGCTACAGTCAGTAATTGTTTTCTTAATTCAATCATCTCAGGATCCAGCCTGCACATAGTTTTAACCAAATCTTTCGCTCTAAATTTGATTTCGACGACTCCTTCGGGCTCTAAAATTCCTCCACGGGCATCCGGATCTGCATACATTTCCATATGTCGTTGGTTTATTGTAGGATCTATTACTGCCCAAGCTCCACCACGCAACTCTCCGTAAGGGGGAATGTAAACAATAATTGGCTGTTGGTATTCTCGCAGGCCATCCACAATGTATGCTCCGAATTTCATTACTTGTTCATACATGTCTGTTTGGGCAAACAATAATTATCATATTACAATATTACATAAGATGGATAAAATAATGTCCACTCACATTTCTTACTTTTTTCTATGTAAAAACATCCTACACACTTCGCACAATGGTTCAACTTGCCTGATCTTATCGGAAACAAATCTTACTCTTACTTGTTAGCATACCTGTTAACAAAATAGCATTCCTCTCTCCAAAATTTTTTAAAAATTCGACAATTCACTTTACCGTATCATAATGACATGAATTTTATTTTGAAATCATTAATAATTTTAAAAAATATTCAATATGTAGTTTAATAAAATAATGCGCTCGTACGTTTTCCCCCAGAATGAATTGCAGAATGCCCTTTGATTACGAGTTTTTTTAAAAATAATTTTAATCCGAAAAATGGAACGTACGGAAATACTTTCTGATATTACCCTATTTCCATCCCTCAATTGTTTCACACAAAAATTCCCCACCTTCCCATTTACTTACTTTGTGTTTTTAGAGTAAATATTTCTTTCTTGGTATTTAATATATGTATTAAAGCCTTCACTAGCTATCCGGTGCTCACATCGACTAAATACCATTCTATTGACTTAATATATAATGAGAAAGCGTCGATCGATTATGTTGTACAAGTTTTCACCTTTCATTCCACCAGAAAATCCTCTCCAGTTGGCAAAGATAATTAGAGGAAGCTCTTCTTTACTAAAGTCCATAATTGCTTGAGCAGTTTTGTATGCAGAATCGGGAAACCACACTTGACCAGCTTGCGACACCGTCTAACACGGACAAATGAGTTTATAAAAAACTGCACCGAACTTCATTATAGAGTTTACGCCAACAACTTTATATCGTGCTTTTTACCCGGGCCTCAGAATCTAAATTGGCAGGATCCGCGGGTAAGTTAAGTTCAACTGTTCTTGTTTCAACTGCAATTACACCAACAGGAATACCACCCAAGCGTGCACGGCCAGTTACTACGGTTTGCGCCCATGGTCTCATAATTTCGTCAAAAGATCCCTGATCGAAAAATCCTGATTCCCATTCATTGGGAGAACCTTCATAGGGCGAGTAATAAAATCAAGGTAAAAGACCAAACAAAGTAAATTCGGTAACTACGACAGTATATACGTAATCTTCTGGTATATTTACGTACTTGGATTTTGCCGACCAGCAAGAAGCCACCTAGGATCATACGGTGCTTTGGTTGGAGTGAAAACGATATCCCGATCAACTGGATCCACTGGAATTGTAATGGGCAGAAGATCTCCCTTAACAGCCGGCATGTATGATAGCCACTTGAGTATTGTATTAATTCCTTCCATGTCGTGGCGTTCAGTTTTGTGAGAAACGCCATTGTTATACATGATTTGAATTCCACCCAGTTGGTTATTAGATGTGTAAACTTCTCTGCCCAGTAACTGTTTGAACAAGAGATACGTATTTTAAGCATTCAAAGTAAACACTATTCAATGAACTGCCTCGGAAACTACAAAACTGTTTTACCTTATTTAAAGCACCATAGCCGGTCAGAATGATATGAGAATTTTCGATTTGAATAACTCGTTGCCCCAAACGAACTAGGTAAGCTCCAATACCAATGGCACGACAAGTTACCATCGAAATCGTAACAATTTCTTTGTAAGCTTGGGAAGTTTCTCCAGCAATTGTACCTGCATATCGTAAGTTTTCTACACCGATGCCATCTTCCTTGCCTGTATTTTTAACACAAAATCGTTACTTAAAAGAGCTAACTTTTCAAAGATGTACATGCAATTACTGCATCAAAGTTATATGTAGTATAATGGAATAGGAAGACTTACCAATTATGTCCGTAAGTTTATATCTTGATTCTCCGTTATCTTCAATTAGCGTGCAACGAACTGAACCCAAATTACATACTTTCGAGTAATCTTCTGGTGTGAGGTAAAGATAGTTGAATCCCTTGTCAGGCTCATTGTCGTCTACCCACGAAATTTTGAATAAATGTTTAATTTCTTCTGCTAAACCCAGTCTAGCTCCACTGTTGGCTGCTATGTATATTCTTGGAATTCTCAATTTCCGAGCTAACTCTGATGCTCGGAGGAAGAGCTGATCTTCGCGTACACTGAACGATCCAATTACATGTGTAATGTCATTGGCAATCACAATAACTTCACGTCCTGTCGGATATTCTGGTGTCATGAATTTCATCTTCCAAGCAACTATGCCGATCTGTGAATAGTTATAATAATAGAGAAACATTCCATAAAAAGCTAATTTTAATTTACCCAGTAATGTAGTAGTTTCATTTATTTATTTATTTCTCAAAATTTGGCGGTTACAAAACAGGCAAATAGGTACTACTGACGAGTTTATTGTTAGCTATACATATAGTCAACGCTTATACAAGTATAGAGTGATCCTAATTGAGATTGGTAACATAGGTTCCCTAGCTCTTACTCTGTTTACCTTATTTTTACATCTATAGTTATAATTTTATTATGTTACTACAGACCGGACTTGATTGATATTTATGCGAAATGTACATGCTGCTTTGAACTAAAACTTTTTTAAATTCTTAAAAACCTGAAACTATTTAACTTAGCTCTTGAACTTAACTCTCTAAACGTTAAATTCTTCTAAAACTTTCTTTTTTAAATATACCATGAAACTCGGATATTAGAAAAACACTGCAGACATTTTTATCAAACAGAACTGCAATACACATCAGAACAAATTCCCAAAAACGTTTGCTTTAACTTACATCATTTTCGCCAGGAAGGCGCTTTTGTTCTTCGAGCTGATCATGCCCGTTTAGAACTAACTCAATGAATTCCAGAGGGTGTGTGGGTGCTGAATCTACTACAGTTTCTAAAATAAAATAACATTATATTAATAAATACATTAACTTACTAATTTAGTATTAAAATATATTGTGAACTTGATGATATCACAACAGATGAGAAAGTAAAATGCATTTACCTGGTCCAGTACGATTAGAAACTGCGTGCTCTTTCCAAACACGATCTAGAACTTGTCGAAACATGTCGGGAAAGTCATACACATAAGTCGTTCCGTTGCTTTGAGCTTGAAACCGCTTTTGCTGCAAATAATCTTTAGTCATATATGGAGTGGAGACGGGAAGTCCATGCAAAGGGCCCTGTTTTGAGCCGAAGGACTCAAACTTGATCTAAAAAACAATAATCGAGAAATATTACCTTA
Source organism: Dicyrtoma fusca (assembly GCA_034695205.1). NCBI lineage: Eukaryota > Metazoa > Arthropoda > Collembola > Symphypleona > Dicyrtomidae > Dicyrtoma > Dicyrtoma fusca. The sequence continues at coordinate 16,717 of JAQFZC010000889.1, read as the reverse complement.
TGTATCATTAATGCTAACTTGTTTCTCGTACACGTTTTAAACTACTATTTTGAATGACAGCATTTAACTCACCAGACCAGTTTTAGGATCGCTGACTTCTCTGTAAAGGCTGATGTCCAAAAAATATCCACTTTCATTGGTTAAACAAAGACGGATCGGAATTGTTTTGCTAATTGGCGTTTGCCTTATTGTCATCTTCAATTCTGCCTGCAGAACTCGAAGCTTCCATAGACGTGGGCCATACCTTAGCACCATATTTCGTACGCTTTCTTCAATCTAATTATGTAACAAATAAGAACTCTAGAGCAACTGGTGTTGAACTGTGCACTACAACTATGATTGTAAATTAATATAACGCAATGCTTTTTACCTTCAGCGGGTCCATGATAACAGTTGGAACAAAATTTAAAAAGATATGATTGCAATCAGTTCTTTTGCTGTGTGGATGAGAAAAAGCAACTTCCAGCTCATCCATAGACTCCAGCAAGAGTCTTTCACCTTCGTTTTGTAGGTATTCAAATGAAGCTTCTTTTGTAATCAAATCGGAGTGACGAATGATGGAACGAATAAAAAACCGATAGTCCGTCACTTCTTGTCCCTTGGCTACTTTCGCTTTTCCTAAATACAAATGCATTTTCTGATTGGATGTTGGTAAAGCTTCCAAGTCGTACGTTCTCATTCGATTGATTTCTAATTGGAAGGCTAAAGCAGGCTCCAAATGTCGGTAAATACGATCTTCGAGGAAAGAATCTCTAGCTCGGAAGGTAAAGTATTTAGGGAATTGACGGCTAAAATAGACAAAGGCGAAAATTTAGCATTCTTTTGAGTATTTACTCACATTAAGAAAATATAAGGCAAGTCTTAAACATAACCACAACGTACCGATATAGCACAACAATAGTAACACGCCGTATGCCTCTTTCAAGGAAAGTTTCCCTGTGCTTGATGCAGAACTGAGAAAAACGTTCACTTAAATTGTTGTCGTCTGCTTCATTTTCCATCTTGATGGCCACGTTCAAAATGTGAACTGGCTCTTTATTCTAAAACAAATCAAGTAAAGTATAATACTAATAACTAAATCGAGATAATTATCTAATTATTATTATTACTACTGAGCACTAAACAAACGAAAAAAGTGTTTATTTAGTTACATTAAAAAAAGTTTCAACTGGTATTTATACAATTTCGGTGAAAAACGAAGTGACTTACCAGTAATTCGGGTTCACTTATTAGACCCCCTTGTTCAGTAAAACTGGAGCTAATCGATATTGAGATCCCTTTCATACCTTCGTCAGCGTCATTACCAACAAGCCTCGGGGAACCAGGAGGCGAATCGTCAACAAACAAGTCCATGACATCATCAAAATAGTTTTCAAATTCTTCGAATTTTGAGAATGCTGCCATAATTCCTGTGCGTTGGCAATCTTCCATTTGAGCAACTGATATTTCCATATACTGCATGTCTTCTAAGGATGGAACGTGATTAAGCATGTGGCATGCTTTTTTGTTGTGGGGTATTCTAAATTAAAATATGTAATAAGAGGTCAAAATATGTGAAAACTGTAAGAGATATTTGTAAAAATTAAAATCAGAGTTTATTCACTGATTTTTAATTTTAAAATCTATGAAGTCTGAAAAATGCTTACCTATTAGGGTGGGATGTCGGGAGTAAAAACATGAACTGAACTACACACATTCCATTGAGAAGCTCTTGATGGTGCAAGCTCGTCAATTCGTAAGAAGTGTACGCTCGTCGTACGTAAACCTAGCCAACACGTTTTAAGCACACATGTATTATTAACATTTACATAACTTCATATCCGACATAAACATATAGTAAACTTAAAAAAGCTAATTGTTCTAACCTCCAATGCAGCCATCCTTACTGCTTTATTGCCGTGGTAAAAAAAGTCATGCAGCACATCAAATATTGATGTTTCCGACATGATCAACTTTTGAAGGTTTTCTGGGTGGAAGTCATGACCGTACATATCAATAGCTGACAGAAATATAGATTCCATCTGATTATGCCTCAGCTCATAAGCGGGTTGATGAGCCGCAATAAGAACCTAAAATCACGATAAAAAATGTAATAAGTTTGAAGTTCCTTATTTTCAACTAACCAACAACATTTCAAATAACTATGGATGAGTATTCGTACCGGCTCCCAACTTGCACATCAAAATTTGTATAAGCCAATAAAAAGATAGTATTCTATTCATATTCTCACCTGACGGGAGCGAAGAGCTACACGAGAATTTTCTGATCGGTTCAAAGCTGTCAATTCGTTTAAAATAGGAGCAAGTTCATCGGTCAAACCGGGTTCATTTGCCCAAACATGGTCAATCAAAAGAGTTACTAATATATTTTTCTTAGCAACCTAGAGAAAAGAACAACTTGTTTAGTAATAAGGTAATAATTATTACGACGTACCAACTGAATAAACATTTTAGCGCGCACCTGGTAGTGAGAAAATATAGTTGCAGCTACAGATCCCATATCATCCTTATGCTTTTCGCGAAGGGTAGAAACACATTTGTCATAATGACCTAACATCAATTAAAAGTACATATTAGTTCCATCTGAGATTTCAATCGATAATGAGTAAAAATGTTTTATCGGGATTCACTTCTAAAAACATACCGTGCTGAAACTGATTCTCAACGGCAAGGTAATTTTTCAGTAATTCCTGCACAGCAGACTTCATTCGTCCACGGATTCCGTTACGATATCTTTGAACTAACTGAACAATGCCTTGAGTTGTCATAAAGAAATGATCTCGGTCAGACCGTTTTTGAAGTGTTGCGGCATGACTGAACCAACACGATAAAAGAAAGTTATTTTACATTTCTAGCTTTGGAAATATGTCAGTAAAATAAAAAGATTCAAGAAAACAAAGTAGAAAACATTATTTAAAAATTTGAAAGTAGCATGTTAACTGCCTAGTGACGTTTGAACTGACCTGTCAATAACACTAGCAATTTGCTGGCTGGGAAATTGTGCTAAAACGGAAGTAATGTTACTCGCATACAATGTCATCAATTTACGAATCTTCTTTTCAACAGTTTGAGGGATTCTCCCCGAAATAGATGAGATTACTTCCTATAATAAGTTTCATTCAAACAGTTAGTGCTGTGCTTGTCAAGTCAAGTAAGTAGGCATATCATAAAGGTGTGTATTATATTGTCCCAATGGAGACTGCGAAGTTACCTGGAGTTCTAACAAAGGCAGGGTAGGATCACGTAATGCTTTCATAAATTTTTCTATTACTTCTCTAACTTTGGTGTTAAAGTAGGGGTCAGGTAAACAATAGCCTAAATGCATAAATTTTGTCAATAAGTTATTTGGATACTTTAAATGGCAACTTTATAATATTAGGTATGTATGTTTCGTATCCTAATATATATAAAAACTAAATGCTTAATAAACAAAAAATGAAAGAGCTTGCCTCCAAAAACGTTTTCTAATGTTGTTTTACATGACTGGTAAACTTGATTAAGCTTATCCCCACATGAAGGCAGAGTACCTTCAATGTCTGGAAATTTGCCTTCAAAAAGCTGAGCCCGTGTCACTCTAGAAGAGTCATCCAACTCCAGGCGAGCTATAAGTGAACCCGCATCTAGAACTGCGCCTGGACGCTTGATGTAGTGAATGTTTCCACATTCGTTTGCAGTTAGTGTCATAACCATTTTCATAACCTAAATCAAAATGAAAAATTTAAACTTTAAGACTAAACAAGCATACGACATCGATGACAATGCCGATTAAGCTCTACAGAACTCAAAACAAGAAAAACTTAAATACCTCCATTTCACAATAGCCTTGGCCAGCATATACATGACCACCATCTTCGACTAGATAGCCCAGTAATTTCCCAGCTGACGGGCCTCTTAATAATGTTGGATCATTATCTTTTTCAAACACACATGTCTGATTTCCTATCACAACTCTGTAGCGATCCACTTCCTCTTTCATAAAAGTCGTGTAACTTGCCCCATCAATGGAGAGAAGCAAACCTGTAAACAAAAGAAATCGTGAGTTTGGGCATAGACAATAATCAGTAATACTAATATTACTGATTAAATAAATAACCATCATAAAATTCTCTACTGATCTACTTTTCTAATGAATTAAATTAGCTACCCCCATCAGACATCCGGTGAACTTCCACTTCTTTGTACGAATCATTCATAACCAAGAAATAAGTGTTCGGACCATTTTTTACTGCTTCAACTTTGTACTTCAAACCTTCATGAATCAACTCTACACTGACGCAATTTCGTAGAGTATTCGCTGGCAATATCTGACCTCTAAAAATATCAAACGATGTTCAATCATTAAATCCTGCATTTATTCATGAAGCACAATACTATGTAAAGATGATTTTGAATTCTAACCTTTCCAAAGAGGTCTGGAAATTCTGGAATGCATTAAGAATTGTTTGATCAGCAACGTGAAGTGCTCCACAAATCACACCAAGCATATTATCAGGTTTATCTGCCTGTACTCTTTCAGATATCAATGCATCTAACCAGCTAGTGTCCGTAGTATTTTGCTGAAAGGCATTGGTTTCAAGCAAAGTTATGAGAATTTCTACTGTTGTTCGGAAGTCCCCTCTTATGGACAACTCTTTCAAGGCAACTACAAGGTTTCTGAAAACAATTTATTCGTTAACATTTTATTAATAAATACGAAATTAAATATAGTGGTACGAAGTACACTCTACCAAAAACCATTTGGCAATCCATTATTTATGCAAAAAATTGAGTCCATTTACAATCGTTAAAAACGCATCATATGCTGAAGGCCACATTGAGCCCATGTTAATTCCCTATCCTTTGAATATACCCATCTGGAACCCATTATTATGGTGTGGTCTTAATCATCGTAAACCTATCATAATGGAATAACTTGTTTTTATGAGGTGCTCCAGATAGGTTCATAGGCACCTACTCTACTTTTAATGTAGAAAAGTAAAGTGCAAACAACTCACTCTCGCGCCTGTTCCCTATCTTCTCCCCAGGAAAAGCAATGACCGAATTGAGAGTCCGCAAATTCATGAAGACCTCCCGAAGCTGCCACGCTGAAGTAGCCCCAAACATTTTTGGAAGAACGGAAGTTTAGTTCCTGCACTGTTCCGCTGCTAGGCTTAAAGCCTTCATCGGGATTTTCACTTGTAATACGCGCAGCGATTACGTGCCCCCATGGTCGCGGTTTTTGCTTAGGTTGATCAAAATCAATCAAACTATCTCCCCATGGAGATTCTCCATACATATTCCGGATACATTTGATTCGATGTAAAGGAATTCCCATAGCAATCTAAGAAGAATAGTGATTACGTTTGATATACATAAACTACATTGAAAAAATGGACTGCGAATTAATAAAAAAATAATTAATTACCTGTAGTTGGGAAGCAGGTAGATTAATATCTGCAACCATTTCAGTACAAGGATGCTCTACTTGAAGCCTGGGATTCAACTCTAAAAAGAAGAAGTTGCCGTCCATATCGTACAAGTATTCAACAGTGCCTGCACTCACGTACCCAACCATTTTAGCTAGCCGAACAGCAGCCTTCATTAAAAAAGAATCTAATTAATCCTTGAAATACTTTCGTATGTGACTGTGCTAACTTCTACAGAGATCTACAATATACGAGATGAAACACTGCAAAATAAAGATAATATAGATCTTTAACTTAATCCCACCTTTTCCATTTGCTCGAAAATTTCGTCTTTGGAAACTACACAAGGTGCTTCTTCAATAATTTTTTGATGTCTTCTTTGAATTGAGCAATCGCGACCAAACAGAGATATGGCATTACCATACTGATCAGCTAAAAGTTGAACTTCAAGATGTCGAGCACATGTGGCCAATTTCATAATAAAAACAGGTGATCCAGGAACTTCCGATTGAACTTGTCTGTATAAATTTGGAAAATCTTCAACGCTTTCAGCTTTTCGGATACCTTTACCACCACCTCCTTCACTAGCTTTAATCATCACAGGAAATCCAATAACTTGAGCGGCTTTAATACCTTCTTCAATAGTATCAACGCATGCTTTCTTATACAACTCAGATGATATTTTAATTTTCTTGTCTTTTCCATTTGAGGTAGCAACCAAACCTAGATAATGCAGCGAAAAATTATGAAATCATATCCACTCGGACATTCAAGGAACTGAATGGCAATGTATTTAAAAAATAGGTTAGTTATATGTACGTATATAATGTAAATCAACGCACCAGAACCAGACCAGGGCAATGTGGGAATATTAGCAGTTTGGGCAACAATGCTCGACGCAATCTTGTCTCCAAGTGCCCACATAGCTTTCTCTGGAGGCCCGATAAAGGCAATGTTATTTTTCGATAATAGTTCTGGCAATTTAGGATTTTCAGATGCATGACCCCAGCCAGCCCAAACAGCTTGAACTTGCATCCTTTTGGCAATATCCAAAATTAACTCTACGTTAGCGTAATTATTATTATTTGTTCCACCAGGGACTGGCACGTAATGGTCCGCCATTTTAATGTACTCCGCGTTAGCTTTAAGATCTTCTGGAGTAACCATTACAACAAATCTAATTGCTCTCTCATTCCGGAAAACTTCGTACGCCCAGCGACGAATCGATCGCATGCATTTGACTGCAGCGATTCCATTATTAGCAATAAGCACCTAAATAAAAAGACAAATTATAACGACTATTTTTGTAGAGAAGTAATCTAATATTTATCAAAATTCTGGCATACGTAGCTTGTGATGAAACGACCGTCTTACCCTGTTAATGACTCGAGTTCCATTAAGCTTACGAACCAACTCCTCTGGAGTAGCTACCGTCACATCACGAGAATCAGGATACCGCGTGTCCCTCATCATAGTACCGTAGGACATACTAGGCCTGTCAAAAATGGTTTAATTTAGTATTTAATACAAATCACATTTTTCCTTTCCCTCACATCTTATCAACTTTAATTTTCAATTTTAACAGAAGCGAGTTATCTAAAAAAAAGTTTCTTTCATATTTTCCCTATAGTTACCAAATCAGAGTAAATCACCTGATTATTGACTTATTTTACCTCCTTGTTTTTACAAATTTTACCCACTAACATCAGAACGTATATCTACAGATTGTGCAATGCAATACTGAAAAAGCAGGAGACATGAAAAGATACAAAAGTTCCAGACACATTTTGTCTGCTGCTGCCAAACAATATAATATCCTACTGCAGTCTCTGTAGATTTGGAGGTATATTCTTATTAAATCATTCTTTAGTCGATGTGCATTCTAGCGAATTAGAATACGCTAATCCATTTTTCAGCTTAAGAACAAGATTAACACAGCGTTTGCTTCACATATGTTTTCACATATTTTAGACAAAATTATTTGTTTTCAAAGACATATAGCAAGGCTTATTTATCTCACTTCATTTAATTCAATCCATGTAACATCCAAAACGACGGTATATATTTTCAGTGTTCATAAAACTCGCCCTATAACTTTTCTGAGAAATAATAATGTGGAGCAGGTAAACTCCATAAATAAACCTGTACCAGTAGTGAACTCAAACAACCGTTGTCAGCTATTTCAACTTCAATTAAATTGATTTTTCAACTCCAGAACTGAAAGTATCAAGAAGTGGTGGATAAAAAATTACTACTATTGAATATTATTGATATTTTTCCAAAAAAATCTGTAACTAGCCTTTTGCATGAGCATAACTGGAGCCACTTGCTGAGCATTTTGCACGCGCACAATTGTACACAATAAATTAGGTAAAAATAGTAATGTGTATAAGATACATATACGAATTGTATTAACAAAAAGTAGTTAAAAGTTGTCTATAAAGCAATAAAACTGAAAGACTCAGAATATCAATGCGAAGAAGAAATGTAACTGCACTCTGTCAGGTGCTTAGACAGAAGTCTCTCCAGCTTCACTCTCACTGTAAGTCTTCATATATTATTAGTTCCTACGTTGAGAAGTGATCAATTTTCAACACCCAATACAGCTCATTAACTCATGGCATTAACGTCTTGAGTAATTACACTAATGAAATACTAACGTATTAACAAACTAGGAAACTTTCTTAAATTCGCCCCGCATTATTTACTACGTAATCCAGTATCAGTCTTCATTACATTATTATATAGAAAGAAAACACATCATTTGTACAATCTGAACAACTGCATGGTAAAACCCTTCTGCCTAATACGTTTCTCATTTACTAATAAGACTGGAATGTTTCAAATCACGATTACAATGAAAACTACCCCTACGACTACCAAGCAATGCTGATGAAAAAATGTTATCATCAGTTACTTGAAAACCTGCAATGTACAGCCGTGCCGTACGTATATACATTGCTACAATTATACGTTGTTATCATCAATTATAATTACACGTTTGTACACCTACATGAAGACACATAATATAGACAGAACTGATATGCCGCATAGAATCTAAAGTCTGAATAACTCGAGTGAGAATAAACGGTACAATTTAAAAAAAATAATATGAAGAATAACTTTATACAAATCATTATATTTGGTATCAATGAAACCAGTAAATTATTTTATCAAGCCGTCTTACCGCTTAAATTTACTAACGACCGGATTCGCATTACATCCCGGCCAAGAATGTTTTCGACTGAATACCGCAAGAGCCGAACCACGACCATTCACTTTGAGCGAATTACGTTCGTGACGAGTTCTAAATCTTTTAGAACTGGGTGGAATCGGATTAGTACTTAGACTAGAATTACTAAAATCTCCTTTAGGATCAGTTGCCATCTAATTTGTTGCAATTAATTTGAATTAGGTATCTTTTCACTGTAACTTTATAATGTTTCCGTGATATCACCTAAGAGTCTACAGAAAACGAAAAATGAAGACTATCAAGAAATGTATTCCTGGATTCAAAAAGAAATATAGTTCAGGACTTTACAAAAAAAAGCTCATCATGAAATCCATTTTAATTTAATAATAGTATGATTTCAACAAAACTATTATATTTTTCTCACCACTCTACCTCATTAGTTTGGAATATCCTCAGAAATAGTAACAGTAGAACACAAATATCACAAAAAAAGAAACTTTGAACAAAAAAAAACGATTTAATAAAAACGTGGATACAAGGATAGAGAAACTCTACAGACAACACCTTGAGAATGTATGTAGACGCAGAAAAGGAAAACAGAAAGCTACTTAGAAGGTATATCTCGAAACCGGAATCAGCCGTTTGATCCCTTGTTAGTAGTGTGCATTTACTAGTGACTCCTTTGAGGTAAGTACAAAGTATATTAAAATATTGAATTATTATATTCATTCACACGTGGTTTATCTTCTCCGAGAACCTCACGTCAACACAGTGTAAGCTTGTCTCAGTTCACACTGCGTGCGTATATATAGGCACCCAAGTATATATATATATGTATACTGCACACGATGAAAGAAGCTAATTTCACTTTCCACACAAATCAACAATTCTCCTGTACGTGGATGAACACTAACCACAACTGAGGGCAGCCCTCGATTGTTGAAGACCAACAGTGCAACTTGGCTCCTATGGGCTTTTACACAAGAAACAATATTTGCTAATAAGTAAGAGCTTCTCCTCCGAACCTCACCTACCTACGAGCCAACTTTAAATCAACTAGTACACCTGCAAGTTTCAAAAACCAAAACCAAATGAAATCCTAAAAATTACTCTTCCCATGCACAGCAAGAATGCAAAGAGACCTATCAATGCTTCTATTCCAAGGATTTCAGCATTCAAAGGCTGGGATTAATAAGGAAAACAAGCATTAATTAATACCAAAATTTTCCCGACGGATGAAACTGGTATAAGAAATAGACGCACGAGCTTTTGAAGGTTTCAACTGTGCGAAATACATTTGAGAGGTGCAAAAAAAAATCACAAGGTATTTTAAGGCAGCCAAAAAAATCATGACTTGTAATTTTTCAGTATCCCATTTCAGTATGACGCTTTGATTTTCTAGAACAAAATAAACATATTTGTGTGCAGGCTCAACTACGCAAGACGCAATCCTATTACACAGGTAACAAGACACTTGTAGGAAGTGGACAATCACAAATTGTATGTCTAATAAGTTATATACAACAGCGCACCATTCAGCATGTAATTTCAACATTCGAAAATCATTAATGTAATTATACAGCCGGAAACCCTACTCCATAGGAAAGGAAATCAAAAATTGTAGCCCCAAACCCTGTAGTACAGCAAGAGTAATCAAAATTATAACAATAAGAACTGCGAGCTGCAAACACGAGTCATATAAAAATCAAACAACAAAGGAAGACAACCTGCATTTTTACAGGAAATATTTTGCATAAAAAGAAGGAAAAAAATCATTAAAATTCGATGAGTATACGCAAGTCATTCATATCAACATAGCAAACAGTTCTCAAGTGACATACTTTCTCCGTCAGCCAAACCAACTTACGAACCTGCCCATTACCTCGACAAACCTCCTAAAATGCGACTGCATTTGAGGAAAGCCTCACTAGTCAGTATACAAGTTGTCTGTGAACTACATATATACGAACTTGTAAACAATAATGTAGCATACACAGCAGACAATACTGTGTAATCACCTAAGACATCCATATTATTGTACACAATCAGTAGATACCGCTATCATAGTTCAATTTAATAACCTTTGAAACATATGACGTATTACTACACTACAAACTCACTCACCATTAGCTCAAAAAACTGCCTAATGATTATATATGCATATGTATTTACTTTCTGTTTCAGTTTCAGCCTCAGCCTTGGTCTCAACATTTCAATAAGTCTATCAAAATTAGATCTATCCGCCAATGCGATAGTAGACAAGCAAACATCACTGTTTACAGCAATAAATCGAATCATCTGGGGAACTACCTACCTACCTAGAGGGGAGATAGAGAGAGAACGAAATAACTTAAAATACGTGTCGGACCTATTTTTATGTAATCTACTGTCTCGCGCAATGGTATCAAGGAAAAAGCTAGCATTAAACTACAAGGTTCATAAGCTACAGAAAGACGATTGAATGCAATTTATTGTGCACATCCTATGTGTACTAGATGCAGAACAGGAAATTTCAATCCCAGACTTTAAAATCGAGGCAAAATGTGACTACGATATACTTTAGAATCCCGTCCAAACTTTAGCTTGACTCTTCCCATGGAATATTTTACCTTTGATTGCTCTAATCATTACCCCGATACTTACATTGCGACGACGAAATTAATAAGTGTGAACGGACCCTTGTCTCCCCGCTTTTTTTTGCTACATTTGGCTATTTATTGAATCATAACTGCACCCAGAACTGTTGCGACGCAAGCACATTTTTAAATGCGAAAGTTGTCTAGCCGGCCGCTCTAATAAATGCTACATCCATCCCTACCAGTCAAGTGCTAAACTGTCCACGAGTGCGTGTGTCGATAGATAACGAAATAATACCATAAGGTTCATAAAGCCCCATTAGCGAAAAGACAGATTATTATTTACAATTACACATCATTATCATGCAGTAGAATGCACATGCGATGTGAATCATAGCAACGAATGCTTCTCTTTTTATCACACAACAAATTAAATACAGAAGCATCCCATGCCCACAACGTGCACATAGTATGCTTCTTTAAGTTCACCATCAAAATTCTACATAGGTAGCTATATACTATCCTACTCAGGGAAATTACCTTAACATTTTGAAATGCTGTTTAATTTACGTCTCCAGAAAAATATAACACTAGTAGTTGGCTGTTTTAAGATTCAATTTGCATTCTTCAAATGCAAATACTTGTAATCTGTTGAATAACGAGGGAAGCAAAATAGAAAAAATAATGGAAAAGTCCAATGCCATTCATTCCTTGACAAACGAAATTTATAGCCAGCCAGCCACTTTCCGTTCTCGTACACACGTTTAAAGAACCAAGGCCTTTGTTAGAAGTTCACAATTATTTCCAAGTTTCCTCCGAGTGCGTCATTGTGTGTGGAAGAAACTGTAGTGATATAAACTGAAACACGAGAAGTTTTTGAAAATGAGCACGTGGTAGCACGTCCGTGGAATGTCACCAAATATTTTCGCAGGCAGAGTTTTATTTGCTTTTAGAATTCGCAGTTTGAATGAAGACATGCAACTCGATCAAGATCACAATACACATTAAATTGAGCAACAGTAGACAGCTGAAGTTGAGAAGGAGAAAAAAAATCGTAGCCGTGCCAATAAATATAGGTACTTTGAAGAGTGATAAACTTGTTTTTAATACGTTCTGTGCTGGCGAGTGAGTTCTTTGAGTTGGACGGACGAGTGCTTAAGAGCCACGCAGAACAAATGTAGCTGAGACATCCAAAACTAAGACTGGCGAAGTGCACACACGGACAACGACAACAAAACAGAACAGCCAAGAGTGACCGAGCAAGTAATGAATAGTTAGGTAGGGAAGCGGCGAAAGATCAACTGTGCAGAAATTTATGTGGGAATTACCATCAAAGCAAATTCCTCATCAGAAAAATGGGAAATTACTCATACAACTCATACGACTGTATAATATGCGTTACGCGAGCAAATTAGTCTCTTTCACTCCTCCAAATCATGAATGCGGTCAATTGGTCAGACAAGCTAGGCATGTTTGTAGGAACCTACTGCGGATCACTTCATTCACTGCACTGTCAGATCAAGTACGCAGGAGGCAGCAGTCAGATAAACACGAGAAAAAGGAAACTGACATACACATACAGAAGAGCAATATAAACCTATAGCATCCTGTATCATAAATATGATACTCACAATCACCAGGATTAATTCAGCCTGCTAATCTGACAACAAACTGAGATTTAAGAGATTCACACAACATTCTTCTATTTTTGAACAAACAGCGGTTAGAGATTATGCATTTTGTGAGAGACAGTGTGCATGCCATTATGTTGATCCCCCACACTATCTCCTCGGCTAAGGACTAACACGTGGTTACATCTGTCAACTAGGGAAAACTCTAAAGCACGTGTCCCTACCTATTTATTCTCTACAAGTTATTATATGCGTCAAATGTGCGGCTCATTGTTGATTGTTACTCAAGGGTATGCGAACAACGAGCCATGTAAACTAGATGGCCTCGGTTAGGTTTAATTTTTGCAGCTACAAGCATTTCTAAACATTCAACCACGAAGTTCCAAGATACTTTACTGTGAAAGGTTTACTCTTCTATGTGAGGTTAGGTTATCTATTCCATAAGCTGACAATTGCAAGTGCGTTGTTAAATGCGAATCATATACGGACGGACTCATACCACATGGAATATACAGATATTCGCAAACGTTAAAAGTGTATTAATTCTGCCTTGGAGAGCTTAAATGCGTGTGTAAATTAGGCTAATAGATTCTTAGTGAACGTCTAACACGTAGGTATGTAGTTGTACAAATTAATTTGTAGTAATTGCTCTGGATCGACACCGGTTAAACGTTCGTTTTCCTTTCCACCTCAAGAAAATCAAATGTTTTGTACGTCTGTGTGTGTATCCAAGGATCAAAGTCGGGAATCCCAGTAAAAATCCTGATTTGGCGGAAGTTATTAAGAAATAATTTCTCATGCACAAATTATATTATACGTCGAGAATAACGTGTTTTTTTTGTTAGATTCAACCTTCACTAATGTTACTAATAATACTATTCTACTAGCAGTGTGATACACTCGCCATTCGTACATAAGTTTCTAAACAGGTTTCCAAAAAAAAGATGGACTAGGTAAACTATAGCAAGGATAAAAGGAATTATTCTAAATGTCTGGATGAAATATTAAAAACCTGAGTCGTCGACGACGATCCATCCATCCTGTAGGTTCTGATGACACGGGTCGACTGAACATTGGTGGGACCATGTCACAACCACTTCCCTGGGAAGCATCGCTCTCTCTGCGGTCGAATGTGTCACCCGAGAATTCCTCCGCTGCTGAATCTTCCGCATCTCCAACAACAAAATTGACACGTTGTCCATCATCTTTAATATTACCTGATGAAAAAAATTAGTAGATCGTGCTAGTGTTCAAAAACAAACACCGAAAGCTTTTTACGCCTAAATCCAATTAAACTATAAGGGGCTCTCAAATTCAATTGATCTATCGCTAACGTAACCTTAGCTATATCACTAGAGTAGGTACCGAATTAGTAATCAAATGTAAATCAGCAATCTACAAAAATGCAAAAACTTGGACACAAATTAAGTAGCTTTACAACTAAAAACAAACAAAGCGATAAGATGTAATTCAAAAATAATAATAAGAAATAAACACACATTATTTCTCGTAAAAACAAATCAAATCAACTCATTTGTCGAAGTAAAACCTCGTAAAGAACAACTATGGAGGGAAATTTTATACATGAGCTAACGCAACTGAAATATGTTTAATTATTTTCTCATGTTACAGCTCCTGACAAAATGAAGTGAAAGATTTTAGAAATGAAACAAACAATTTGAAGCTACTTAAAGAACAATAAAAAGTAAGGTAAAGTAATAAGATTGATATTAAGTTTTAATTCAACGTTACTGAACGCAATAAAAGAACAATATACCTTATTTGGAGGGAGAAAAAATTGACAAAAAGTTTGTAATTAAAATTTTATGAATAAATACCTTCAACAGAGACACTGCTGATTGTGTCGTCGGCCATCGTAGGGGAAATGTTGGGAAACCACCTGGACAAAAGGCTGAACATAAAACGACTGTCGGAATTTAAATCCTCAAGAACTATCCACGTAGTCTTTCACGTTATCAACTAAGCAGTATATCTCTCAAAACAGACTTTATTTCATATCCCACATACCCGCACCCAAGAACACTCACAACAGTCATCAGATTGGTAACACGGGGTGAGCACCAGCATAAACGACACACAGTCAATTTCAAAGCAAGCAGTAGAAGGGAAGTTAAACATGCAAGCTTGACCATTCACAACAATTTTAAGTTCTCCCATTATAACCACCGTTGAACTACCGCCACCGTATCAGACAACACTTACAATTACCGCAGAAGATATTGTACAAACATATTTAGCCATATACGAAGGTAGGTAGGTACTTATACAATTTACACCACTTTTGATTCGTGTGAAGTGTGCATGCGGCCATCCACGAATAAGTCATTCATCCGGACGTATGCTGTCACTCAGCAAAATTCACCATGCACAATCTATGTACCTCAGTGAAAATTCTAAATACAAGAATCACACGATCACTGGAAAGGAGTCGCACGGTCCCACGTTATCACTTTTCACAGTAATCCCCATCTAGTTCTTCATCCCAATGCACTTTAATTGAATTTTAAATTGTCTCCAGTCACCACGCCAAGTACATGTGTTTTCCAATCCTAACACGAGCTACATGTAAGCTTTTAGTTGTCCTGCATTGCTTCCAGTAAGAAAACACTACCACAGAATACTATCAGCCCTGAACTACAGGCCTGAAGCCAGGAGAATCATTTCAAAGTCAACAACTGTACATTCTACAAGTAACAAAGAACTCAAAAATAAAATGATACCTAGGTAGCATCCCCTGAACCCTTCGGCAGTAAGTCCTATAATTATATTATGACCCAGTTATGACGTTGTGCCATATTACATATGACCAGGATGATGTGTCAAACTACAGTATTTTCACTTTCTTTAAAATACTAGTCCTCACCAAAATAAAAGCTCGCAAGAACTAAGAAGCAACGCATAGTGACATGTATTTTGTTAAAATCCAAATCTCATACTATTGATTTAGCTAGCATTATTTACAGCGAATAGACTACAACCTAAATGTAACAGCATTTCCACTGTATGTACACTCAGAGAGGTGGTCTGAATGTGGGCTAGACATAATTATTGAATAAATCTGAAGTATAGGTAGTAATTTACCTGCATTGCCATTATTTGCAATGAAATAAAAAAACATCTAATGTAATCCTGGTGTCTGCAGTATCTGCACTTAACAATAATACTGCATTGTATGCACAAATAGTCCAGTGAAGAAGTTTTGTTCAAGCTCTGTCAGCAAAGTTACCTACTGATAAAATAATCACCCCACCATAGAGACTACTGCAGCGTCATGTAAAACTGTACAGAATCAATTATTATTTTTGTTGCCAGCCGATGTGACAGCACGTGTTTATCATGACCATATGCAATGACTTAAAAAATTTAAGTTAGCTCATCAAAATCGAGCTAAATAAAGGCAAACATCTTTCGATCCATGTGGAGTACTTTACAGTTAAAGTCGCCCATACTTGAATGCAAGTATTTTTCTGTTTAATAAAACCTCAATAAAAGCCAACATCTTGTAAACGACACCAGCTAATATTAGCTTCCTATGCTGCTCTTCCTACAGCTATTGCGGTATACATATTTAACAAGTAATAACAAGTATATAATTTTACGTCATACACATTCTACCAGAATTCAGTATTTGGTAGGTTAGGAAACCTTTTATAACTATCAGACTGCCTATAAGTTTACACTAATTATTTTGGACGCACAACATGGGGTGAATTTTAGTCTTTGGGTAATTGAATTTCTCACAATCATATCCTAAATAATGCTACGATTTTCCGAAAAACTTGCAAAAAGGATTAAAAACATGGTACTATAAAGTGGTAAATCCGTTTTTTAATCACCCCGTTATAACTGTAAGGTTTAAGCAACTGCAATTACTAAAACCACATCCAAAAAA
>JAQFZC010000888.1:0-38101 GCA_034695205.1 Dicyrtoma fusca | reverse complement strand
TTACGTAATTGTAACTATACCGACGTGCATTGTTTGTGAGTACACTCCGTGCACGTGGAATTATGTCAAGTCATTCTGAATGGAGATTAACAGCAGGAATGACATCAATAATGCGATAAATCAAATGCGTCTAAATTACATTCGTAGATGTAGAAAGTAGAGTGCGTATCTATGTATATGTCCGTGTATGTGTATTTATACATATTTTATTTATTTTCCATTCTATTTTTTCCCTCACCGTCGTCAAATTTAAATTCAACAAGTGGGGATTTTACTCAAAGGCTACATTTAAATTAGATTTACTACTAAAGTAGCATGTTGCACTACAATTATTCACTCTTCAGCTCCACATGGGGAAGTCAGGAGAAAGATGAATTATTGTAGGAATTGTGTATGTAGGGACCCACCTACTTACCTATGCAGGTGAGAAATATGTAGCTGTACTGACAGGCAGTAGTAGTAGAGACGGTATACTGAATAATTGAACAAAATTTAAATGCTAAATGATGCCCAACCTTACTCGCCTGCCATGAATGTGACTCCCTACATACATAATAGACACTATGTATATAGCCACTAATAGGCAGTTGATAGGGAATTTTAAATTACCTATCGAATTTTATAGCTTGTTTCATTATTTTAAAGTGCCTACCTAAATATAAACCTTCCTCTGCCTTCTTTTTCAAGTTATACTTGACAGAAACTAGTTTGGAAATCCCATTGTACTCTGTGTGTCTGTATACATACATACATAGGTAAATGAGAAGAGAAGGCTTCATTGGTCTGTAAAATGGTAAAATAATGTGGATGCGAGGAGAAATATTCCAAAGTGAAACAAACAGTTTGGCTCGTGTACCTCTCCGATCCCATAAAGGAGCATTATAAGACTCTAAATTCCACATTTGTGGAAGCTGCTGTTATCACGGGACAAAAAAGTAATTTATTCCTAAAAAAACATGTTGTAGTAATAATTATTTCATATTATGCTCTACATCACTATTTAGCACGTTGACTCGGCCCCTCACCCGCCATCAGAGTGCTCGCCTTAATGGTGTACAAATTCATAGTAAGTATATATTTTGCTTCAAGGTAAAAATGATGAATAATGACGGTGTAATAATAGATTTTCTGCTACCCCTCGTTCCCATCAAGCTTCAGCTTCTGTGTCCTCGGCCTGTGTCTGTATGTATGCACATAGGTAGGTACTCCGTCTATCTGGAAGCCCAGTGCTGTACCTACATTTTGTTTTCCTTCATATTTCCTACATATTTACATTCCTCAAAATAAAATGGTGTCTCCTCAAGCATCCCAATCTTACAAAGTTAGGAATACATAAATTAAAAACCATAATGACTAATAGGCACTAACCATCCATTTTAACTTAAATTTTCAACCGAAACACAATTCTTTCATGGATCACGATCAGTCAGTCAGTCACCTCACATTTTTGCATGATCCTTACTCTCCTTACACACACAGAGTTCCCTAATCGTTCGTAGGATGATGGTTTGAACTTCAAGAGCATGGACAATCATGGTTAGAGTACATAAATAGTCAAGGCACCACACTACGTACCATTGAAACCTCCCTCCGAACAACTCACTGTGCATTCAACAATTGGCAATTGCGACCAAATTTGCAAAAATTAAAATTCCAAATGCTCCCCCAGCTCAATGCTGATTAAGTATTTAAAACTGACTGACTGAAAAATAAAAGGAAACGCTTAGCCGTTCAACGACAGGCACGCATTTTGCAAATAAAATCCACGAAAATACATACGGCAGCCCCATACAGATGAGGAGAGTGCTCACATTCATTATTTCCATGCTATTCTGTGCCGCACCAATCCATCCAACCAAACACGTACGTAATGCATGCATCCACAAACATATGGACGGATTATACACCCATTTAGACAGAGACCTATAAGTATGTATGCATGTCGGTAAAGCACTACTGTTTCAAGGAGATTTTTTTTCCCTTTTTGCTAATTCTCTTCTTTCGTAAAGTAAAGGGCTCTTGAAAAGTTAATTGTTTAAAGAATTACAGAGACGATTGGCGAAAGAGACGTAGTTAAACAGCTTAAACTAGGAAAACTGTTTGTGCAAAACACTTATTATACTACTGTACTCCCATTGGAGACAAATATATAAATAGTCAAAGTAATGGTGACGCTCAAATGCTACACATACATAATTAGACACCTACTGTATGTACGTATGTACACTACGAGGGGCCAGAAATAGAACGGAGACGAATGTATGAATAGTAATGGGCAATTACAATGTAGCTGCTGCCATAAGGAACTAAAAAAAATCCGATAGTTCAACAAAAAAATATATAATAATAATCCGTTTCATTATTGTTTGAAGTCATCACTTTAAGTATGGCGTAAAATGTTCGACAGAATAAAACAGTCTGAAGAGGGACCGTGTCTCAGTCAATGGAAGGTACATAAGGCAGTGAAGCTAAATGCACATACGTAACAGGCATTTTGATGAAGAAATGAAGCTTTGAAGCAAAGTACAAGCTATGCTTATGATTTCCATTAAAAGTGGGGAATACTCAAGTCCAAGGCTAATTTTCTCTCATCATGATATAAAAAAAATGTAGAAAATGTATTTTTCTATGTCATTTTATACACTGCATACTACTTACTACCGCTTACTCTCTGTCTTTGAATATATATGAACTTATTAAAATTCTCTTTTGAGTCAGCTTGTGAGGAAGAGCGAGGGTACATATATCTGTATAATATGTTTTCTTGGTACTACTCCCCATTGTGTAATCCAATCCCCAGTCCTATCTTTATCACTAAAGTGCCAGCAGTAACTACATACGATGGATCTATAGACCAGAGTACTATTTACCAGCAGCACTAGCAACATCAGCACCAGCCTCACGTCCTTATGATGAAGAAAATGAACCTTGAAAATCGTTCAGTCACTCCATGCTCACTCAATCGTTCGCTTACTTATTCCCCTGACTAATAATATCCATCTATTTAGTATGCCATGTGAAACTTGGAAATGGACAATTAGCAACTATGTTTAAATTCTTATTCTCAATTAGAAGTAATAAAATTTATGATTGACGTGACTTCTATTAGTTTACATACGCAAATAGTTTCAATAGTTTTCATCCCAACTTTAAATTATGGTTTATGGTGTGGTGTGGTAGATATAGAGTCTCTTTTACGCGTAGCCCCAGCACGTCATAAAGAATCATGATACACACATTAAGTAAGTAGTAAACTTCAATTTCCATATGGATTCCCAGTTCCCAATTCATGCGGTCGTTGCTTTGGTTACTGTATAGTATAGTAATGGTGTATGCACCTACCTACATACATAGAGTGTAAGGATGTTCTCTATCAAAAGAATCATAAAGTACCTAGGTACGAATAGAATTTTAAATACTATCTATAAGAGGTAATTATTATCAACTGATACTGTACTTTTGATGGTTCCTTAGCTTCCTTTTATTCAATAATTAGTGTAATTTCCGTATTTACATTGTTAAAGATATAGATTTATGGAAGTGATCAAGCCCAGCAGGCGAGACCCAGGCTGAATTCGTGATACAAAATAATCGTAATTATTATTCATTAATACCTTCAAAGGCATCAAAGGTAAAAGATTATTTTCTATCAAGGTTTTGTTTTAAGTTTGTATTGTAGACAATTATGCATTGGAAAGAAAGGCAAAGCTATAGCTATATATGTATATAAATGGCAGTGATACTATTGTTGGATGAAACTCTTCCATTTTCATTCTAATGCAGACAGAGAAATAAAAGAGTTTTCCCCGTGGACTCTGTGCTAAAGTTTCCCGTTTTCCCCCAACTAAATTCGAATTGTCTTTATCAAACAATGCAATGGAATTATATGTTTGACGTCACACACACCCCCTAAACCTAAACAAAATTCATTAATTTCAGATAAAAAGTTGTCGGGGAAACGAATTATGTTTAAATGGTGCAATTTCATGTTAAATGAAGTAACGGTGGAAATCACAAAAGTATTGCACTAGTGTGCTCTGGGTTGGTTACAGTAAATTCTATAGATTTTATGATCTTTTAGGTATCTTTTCCTGGATTTTACTTCTTGTATTGCAAAATCGAATGCCGCTGTCAATGCGAATGGAAACTTGAAAAGCTATGATTTTATTATATTCGTCAAACTATGTGCAGTTTTGGCAGCACAGCAAACAGTTGAAGTCTGTAGTTACTGCAGTAAAAAAATCAGTGCACGCTTGCACAGTGCTAATCTGCTAATGGATATTTTAAAATCCGTGAAGTTAGAAAAATTTTACTTTTAATTGCATTATGGTATTCGAATCATTTGTTGTGGTTGTTGCCTTTTACACGGTGACACATAACCTTTGCCCCATCCCCCCTCCACTGCACTGCCCAACCAAGCAAAGTCGCACATTCTTATTTAAGACGTTTTTGATAGAACATTGTGCTGCGGATCGAGCACAGTAATCAGTTTTTAAATCGGGTTAAAAATATAAAAGTTATGAACAAAACACTATGACATTGTAAGCATGGCAAAAATCGACTTTGTCTTAGTTTTGTGTTCATAACTTGTACATTTTTAAACCGTTTTTAAAACTGTATGTACCTACCTAAAAACTTGAGTAAACAATACAAATTCACGATTTTAGTCACAAAACTGAGACACACGACTGAAGCTATGAGTAGAAAGGAGCTCAAACTAATAATAACGCCGGGTTTTTTGATACGTTTATGATAGTTAAAATATGAAGGAGCTGATTTGCTCATTTTAATATTCACAATAAATTATCAACAGATTTGTAATCCTGACTTATTATATTTTGGTTTTAAAACGAGAAGCCTGGTATTTACTTTTGATTTATTTATTTTTAATCATAATATTCATTTATTCAATTTCCTTTATTTTGGTTCATGTTGTTCAATTGAGTGTATAGTTACGATGCTGTCAAAAATTCAACAATGAATTGACGCACATCATTTTATTATATGTGCCTACTTTGTTGCTGCCTGAACTATGCTGTGTTGTAAGAACCAAATTAAGGTCGTAAGCAATGTACTTCTCCGTTTTTACGGTTTTAAAAAACGGACCTCGAATTTATTTTTAACTTTCACTTAAGTGCATCTTAAATCATTGCAGACAGGATTTCAGGGGAAAAAAATAAGATAAAATAGAATAAAAGAATTTACCAATACAAGCTAAATAGTCCAAGCAGTAAGCTTTTAAATTTATAATCAAAGAAGTGTGCTTAGATTTAACATTTCAAAGAGTGTCTATGTATATTCCATTACTCCATCTTACTATGTATATACATATACCTATATACTTCTCTTCTAGCAAAGAAATATTTGATCTCTCAAGTTCCCAGTATTTTACATCCCTGATATCTGCAGATCTTTCTACAATCAGAGACGAGAGTTCCAGATATTTGTACAAACTTTTGCCATAACTCTAATGCAGAATTGTTGTAGCAATCCTTCGAACAAAGTACATACGTATACAAAACTGATAAAAATTCATGAAACATTCTTTAGAATAAAATGTGTTCGACTGCACAGGTAGAACTGCAACAGCCTGGAAGTTCAGTAAACAAAAGGAATGGCGTGTGATTTTGTGACAGTGACTTGTGTGTGTGTAAACTGGAGTAAACATTCAAAACTAGTATTGATTTGGATTTAAAAGTTGTGAGCTATCTCCATCCGGACAGGAAGAAGATGCCTCCAGAAGACAGCAGTAGCTGTGAGACACCCAATAGCTCCAACAATGAAATATTTATTGATATTGCTCAGTATCTAAAAGAAAAAGAAAGTGAATTGATATTGCGGCATGAAAGACCATAATGATTAATTTAGAAATTAAAACGGAAACCATCTATAAGTAAGTATAGCCTCTCATAAAAAGAACGGCTAATGGTAGTTAGACAGCACTCAAGTACATTTACCAAAACCAAGGCATACCTTGTCTTGTTGCTTTCTGTGGGAAATGCACTTTGAGTAGGGTAT
The DNA here is from genome assembly GCA_034695205.1 of Dicyrtoma fusca. NCBI lineage: Eukaryota > Metazoa > Arthropoda > Collembola > Symphypleona > Dicyrtomidae > Dicyrtoma > Dicyrtoma fusca. The sequence continues at coordinate 32,083 of JAQFZC010000888.1, read as the reverse complement.
CCGGGAGAACGTGACAGCATTATAGAGCGGCATCCAGCCATGCCCTAAAAGCTTATATAGAGACAAGTCAATCAGTCGTCGAAAATAAAATCCCCGTTGATTCACCAAACTTCGCATCTCCAGATAGTTGTACATGGCAAGTTCACAAATTGCCTCCGCATCTTTAGTTCTCTCTTTTGTGAATGCTTCCAGACATTTTTCGATTCCGTCCACGGTCCAGTTGTCCAGCAAATCGTCTAAGATAAGCACATCCTCAAATCCCTATATAGTATACGAGCCCCAAGGTCCAGCATAAGCGCGTACAGTCATCCACAAGAAAATAGAGCAAGGTTATTTTTAGTCGTGCAGATATATTTTAACAGATTTATAATAGTAGATCATCGAATAGATCATCTAAGTAGTCGTGGAGAGCATTCTTTATTTCCCCTGCCCCCCCCCCACATCAACCCCCTTGACAGTATTAGATTGTGTATACTATTTGTATTTATGTACTCATTATATTTTTAGAACTTTCCCCAATGTCCCCTGAATGGCAGATTGGAGCAGAGGGACAATAAAGAGACACACAGAGTTGTTGTGTAACCGCTCTGAGAATAGGGACGAGAATTGTAAAGTTTTTTTTTCTTCTTTTTAAATCCGTATACATACAAGATAAGATGTAATATGTAGCGTACCGCATTCATTCCTTGGCCGTAGAACGGAACCATGGCATGGGCCGCATCACCAATGAGAACTCCTTTCCCGGCATGTAGTGGTGAGCACTGTGTTGGGTGGCGTTTGTGTGTGTGTGTGCGTTGAAAGGAATAATAAAATCCCAAGAATTCACCGGAATACAAACCAGAAGCAGACAATCGGGACGGCGGCGGAAGAATTTGGAAAACATACAATAGACTATGGATTAGTATTCGCGTCCAGAGACACGGCTCTCTGGTATAAATGCTCCCTTTCCCGGGTCTCTCTCTCACTCTCAAGGAAGCAAAAACCCAAGATCAATACATAACATTTCAGCATAGATAAATATCAAACGAAATAGTTTCAGTCGGCATGAATAGCTTAACTTGTCTTTGGATGGTCTGGGTAGTGGCGGAGGCTTTTATCCACTAAGACGGTGGGACGTTATTACATTTGACACTTTCATTATAAATAAAGTAAATAGGAAAAGTAGATGCTAGTCCAACACTTAAGCCGTCGTCTACGGAGTCAAGTTAGTGGGAGATCGAGAGACCCAAAGCATGTAGTGGCAGAGACCAGAGTGCACTGACTGTCCCTAATGAATAAATCTCATTGGTAAAATGCATGACGCGTGTCTGCACATCTTCCACATGACCGATAATTGCGAGAAGACTCTCGACTCGACTCAACTCCGCACTTCATCTCGTCTCTCGCTCTCTCTCCGTCTCTGGCTCCATGCAAATTGGCGACTGTAGGAAATTACATGCATAGCTAGACAAGTACTAGAGTCCCTCTCACCTTTACAGAAATTAGCGATGACGGTTTAGATGTCAAAAAGTCACTAATTAGAAGCTCCTCACCAATCAGATCCAAAGTGTCTGGAAACTCATTGCGGAAGAAGGTAAGAATTTCCTCGGCTGTCGTCAGCTCGCTGAACATCTACGGCATCAAAAGTTCAATTTCAATGTCATAACTGTCGAACCCATGTGTGAACAATGTAATCTTGACAATGTATAAAGACAAGCACAACATACTTTTATAAGATACATATATATATATATAGGTATACATAATATATACAAGCTCACATACTTCAAATGGCATAAATAGGGTGACTGTGAAAGATCCATCTTGGTTTGGCAGGGCAATCAACATAAACTGATTTCTTGGCCAGATGTGCAAATAATTTTTCTCCATGGCATGCTGTAAAAATTGAAACAATACACAAATGGTTCACTTGACACAGAGTCATAACTCTCTTGGCTCCCTGTACTTCTTCTAAAATGTGTCTACTAGTAGATCGGCTTCTGGTCCTGGTTGTTGGTCGGTCTACACTCTACAGGCTCCACATAAAGGTCTTTGTCAGGGGCAGAGCATCCAAATGACCTCCAATTGCCCATCAGCACAAACTACTTACAACTTACGGTTTTTGTTTCGCTCCCACACTTTAATATACAGGGTGGACCACTTCCATCAGCCATCGCTATGTCTCAAACCATCTCCAAATCTCCTTTTCCAAGAATCCAAACAAACTTTCCCGACAAAAGTATGCGCTTTCAAAGTTATTCCTAGCACCACTACCTTGTATTTTGATCCGCTCCAGAACAAAATGGTACTAATAATGGCAAAAACAGCTTTGAAAGTTTATTTTCAGTTTCATATCTCCTAGATTAAAACGTGGTCGCATTTTATACTACACTTCCGGGGGAAACTGGGATACTTCGTTGTTTTGGTCAAAAAACTAAAAAAAATGGAGGGTAATTTTCTATTTTGGGTTACAAACCCGGGTATTTCTAAAGGAATCGCATGGCTCGGAGACAGACGGCCCACCCTGTACGCGTTTGAGTATTTAAATCTAAACGATACATTTTATTTTATTCCTTCTTCATCGTATTTGAAAACTACCGGGGTTTTGGATTCAATGGAAAGAAACGTAGAATACAATACATTACATTGTAGAATCGTACTTAAAGGACTTAAACGATCAAGATAGTAATAGTAGTTAAATATATCCAGTTCCCATAAAAACAGACAGAGAGCCAGAAGAATAGTGAATAGGAAAATTTGGGAGTTGGAATTCTTTTCCGTTGAAAATGTTAATTTTATTATTGACCCTGACTCACTGAGTGTATGTAAAAGAGTGGAATTTAAGTTAAACACATCTGCTCATAAATCACGGGGTGTAAGCAATAACTGAATTCCGAGCTGTCCTTAGTTTCGATTCAAAGTTGAGCGTATATTAGCAAGAATTTTATAGGAAGACGCCCGTTTGCGATTGTGTTCGCATTTATGGGAGGAAAAAGGAGGGAAAGAAAGAAAGAAAGGAGGAATGAAATCCAACAAATTCTCGTGACAATTTACCTCGCCTTTGGACGTAGGAGGGATACTCAGCTCCATGTATCCATGTTCTATATAAGTTTGAGTGAAATTAGTCCTGGATCCTTTTAACATGGATTGCCGCATTGCAGAATGAGCTCCATCCGCTCCAATCACCAAATCCGCTTCAATCTCAATATTACTCTCTTGATGTCCTTCTCTCTTTCTGGTCATATGGACGAATAAGACAAAAGGATCTTTATTAGTCCACCAAGAATGTATTGCATATCATTAGCTTCAAAATCCGGTCGTCGATCCACGAAAATTCTCAAAGTTCAGTCACATCTATGTAACTAGTACCTAAGTCTTTCTAAATATACAACTCGTAGATTGTTTTTTGTGCAGTTTTGCTATTCGTTAACTTTACCTTCTAGATATTTGCATTAGTGGTTTGACAAATTAACATATATGGACTATAAATAAAATATGACCTGGTGAATCCTCCAAAATATGCTTATTATTTTTCTAACGATAAGTTCATCAGTCAGTTAAAGAGGAAAAAAAATGCTAAATGTAAGAGCGTAAAACGCATATCAAGCATGTAATTATTCAGAAGAATTACCTTAATTGCATTTTTCCTTTGTTAAAGTCCGCTGATAGCAATTTGTGACCAAACTTTAGCTTGACGTTGGGATTCTTCTCTGCCTCTATATTCATGGTTAGCAAAATAAAGGAGACATCAAATAAATAAATAAAGGATGTATTTTATTTATGACCTTATCTGTAGATAGGAGATAGATAGCCTTCTGCAGAATTTATGGAAGCTATCAAGTTTACAAAGGAATCTTAAAATACAGTCTTATAATGGATGCTAAATGTACATAGATTGAGTCATTCTGATCAGATGCATGTCACATTATTAAAAATAACGATGAACTTGAAAATAAAACTCGACTCGTAACTTGTACATCAGTAGCATCAGCATAGCTAATTGCATATAATAAGTCATTAAAAGGTTTACCTGTCAAAATCGTTTCATTCAGAGTGCGACGGCTCACCGAGTAAATGCACTATGTATCGTATCAAGGGAATAATAATAAAAAAAAGAAGGAATTATTAGAATAAATTTTGTTCGCATTATTTCTGTTAGGCCTGAACATGTGATGGAAGGATTGAATAAGAATCAAGCGCACATTACTTAATAAGCACACACTAAAAGAAGTTATAAATTTTTGTAGTGTTTCTTGTGCCTACATGTCTGGACTTACTGCATGCTATATACCTATGCCTGTTTGGCAGGAAAAAATAAATGAAGGAGCTGTAATTAATTCACTGTTAATGACGCCAACTATTCTCCATTTCTCCAGGTAGAAATGATATTATGGATTTTACACACAGTACAGATATAGACATGAAGTCATAGTGCTCAAAAAGTCAATGAAGTCAAGACTCAGGGCTCAAAGTGTAATTCTTGGGTGATAAAACTATGATAATAGCTCCTTGCAATTATTTTAGAGACCTTATTCAGCTACAGAGCTTCTATTTCGGTACTCTAATCAAAAAAGTCTATATGTATTTTTTATATTGCATATTGCCTTTCAAGCTATAAACAGATGCGTAATAAAAGCAGACTGAATTTCTACTAATTTTAGCAGTAAAGTACAAACAAATCAGTGTATTATCATAGTAGATTAATTAACAGAGAGTTTCATAATCTTGGACGATTAAAGATAGAAGTTAACAATATCCTCATTTGATCATCCATCCTGATGACGCACAGGGAAGTGTAGTGTATCATCTGATATCTTGTTCTTCCGTGAAATAGTTGTGTTCAGTTTGTCTAACAATACGACCCAGCACTTAACAGTATTGAGCAGAGTCAGTAACGCTTTGAAAATATCTAGTCACTCAGCACTAATAAAATAACGTTGTGACTAGCTCTGAGAATTTGGTTCATTTCTCGATAGCATCATATACTCAGTAAATACAAATACATTAGCAGCTAGGTTGTAATAAAGCGTTTAAACAAATCATATAAAAGCAGATCGAAAGGAATTCATTTCTACCTAACGATTTTGTTACGGCTGTCATAAACTACCGAGGTAGCAGGTACGGGTATATATTATGTGAAAGCTGGTTCATAGCGCATATCGACAGGTTGCATTTCGGATATATGTTCATGGATAACTTCCCATTCTATTGGTTGTAATTAGAGCTGAGTAATATTGAAAAAGTTGAAATCAGTAATCAGATTCCGACTAGAAAGCTCTATAATATGTATGTACACCTTCAGGGCAACACTGCAACACTGCATTTTTTTTAAGTTAACTGGAAAATACGCTCAAGCAGATGTACATATGTTGCAGGTGCAATCCCGTAATACTGAATTTGCATTGAAGCGTTTTTCTTTAAAACATGAAATAGCATTTCATAAGCATTTCATCATCAAAGACAATTAGGCATACACAACGATAGCGACAAGAGCTGTAAGCGTTTGCTAAGGTATCGCTCATTTGTATGCTTGATAGCCTCCTTTGATTATACAGACATATTTCAGAAGAATAAAGATAAAAAAAGGATTAAAATAAAAACAATGATAATTCCCTTGAAAAAATTATGAAGGATTGTAAAAATTAATTTGAAAATAGAATACAAGGAACTAATTACTATTTGGTAGAGAAATATAAGGATTTTATTGACTGTCGCCTGCATTTCCTCAAGGTTATATGAAAATTAGAACCTTGCGCCTTCACAGCCTGCGACGTGCTATCACCATTTTATGTGTCAACACCCAAGCGCTTACTGAATATGTAATTAACGGTTTCACTCTTGGCAATAATTATTTGTTAAGAAGTCACTTGCAAATAAATGTAATTGCATTTTAAAGACCAGGATGGTATTACAGCTAAGACCATTACTATACCAACAGTATGAAGGGCCTTTTATTATATGTATGTATATAGTATGCGCTCTACAACCCGTCTTAACATCTTCTTTCGTGTATGTATGTATACAGATACATCTTATCATTTTGTAATAAATGCCTTACCTGATGACCATTGGGATCGTACAAAACTTCCTTCCTAGATCCGTTCAAAGAGTGCAACATCCTTCCCTTCATAGGAATTGCATTGGCTAAAATGACATCTTCAAGACCAGCTCTTGCTAAGGTGGTTCTTCCTCGAGTGGACAGAGCCAAATTAATACTTTTTCCCCGGGACAGTTTCCCATCTGCACTCCGAAGATCTGGATGGACAGAGAAATTAAATTTTATGGTCGTTAGAAAGAAGGTGAGAGATTTCAACGGCTGGACTGTAGAGATAGAATGCAACATTCATTTAAGGAATTACATACCTGGTCTGTATTCATACAATTCAACTTGATGTCCTCTATTCCCCAATATGCAAGCACACAGTGCTCCCACCTGGAAAAGATATCAGACCTTTACTTGGCTTTACATGTCATTTTAACATAAATGTAGGTTCATCTCTCACAACCGATAAGTCGCCTGCACTGCACTGCAGCGCCTATCTTTCGCCTTTTATCTTTCCTACTAACCTGCTATCCCAGTCGATTTGATGATCATCGTAGCTCCAGCTATGTACATACATATCCACCTACCTACCCACCTGTACTACTTCAATTATCACAATCCAAATAGATAATGTGGCTGTATTGGGGAAAGTACGCATCAGATTTAGTTTGGGGAAAACACGTAATCCTTTCACCTCTTATAGTTTTCTAACTTTCACACAGCCTAGAAATACATGTACTGATATGTACAAGTACCATAGCTAAAGGCTATGTAGCTATGTATAAATTAAACATATATGGTATATACACTGAAAGCTGTGAGTAGTATTGAGAAAAATGCGGCCGATTAGTCTATCTGTACTAGTCTTTAATTCAGGCACATCTTCCAGCCAAATGAATGGCAGCACAGGGCTAAAAGGTTCAGACGATTTCTCTGTGGGGCATTAAACCTTTTTGTGAATGGAATGAAATGCACTTGGACTTTCCACTCCAGTCACATTCCGATATTTACACTTTGCTTAATGGTAGCCAAGTGAACAGTGGGGAAAAGTTCCAAGACTTCTCACAAAGCGCCTCTACGAGGCTCATGGACTCATGAAATTAACTCAGAATCTGTCCCAGTTCCATGAATGCCACCACGAGCAGTCCGTCGCGTGGACGTCAAAAGAAGACGATCTGCAGCTAAAGACGCCAACAGAATTAGAGTTGATATGTCTACAAGTTCCCTCCAAGTGTATGTACGTACAGCAGGCATAGCTATAGGAGCCTACTTGTAGTGTGAGACGAGCAATAAGTTTTACGAGAACATTTACGACACATTCAAAACGACGTAAACTTTGATGACAAAGTTTACCTTTGCTGTAATGGTCCAGTTCCAAGGTTTCTTTATCTCTGGCCGAATTCGAATTTTCTCCTTGAACAGTAGCCTCCCTTCCAGTGTGTTCAGTGTTCAGTGTTCGGTGTAGAGAAAGATGCTGATCAATGCAAATTCCACACACACACTAACTTATAGACATTGGATTAAATCTACTAACCTTATTTCATGCTGGACAGTCAATGAATAATACATTCAGCGAATAAAAATTTCAACCATGTGGCGCTACAGAATGTCAAGTCAAGTGTGTAAATTATTATAATTTATTTTTCAAATCCTTCATACTCTCGCCTTTTCAAATTTATAGAAAATATCCCTCATTCGAAAACAAAAACATATTCTAAATATAACTGACGTCTGAAGAATGTATACTGCAATAGCGTTTCTTCAAAATACTATAATCAATTAAAATCATTTGAAATTACTAGTGTTTACTATGTAACAAGTAGTACCTATGGCTTAGGAAAATTTAAGGTTTTGCTTCTTTTGGTTGGGTTTGTTTTTCAAATGGTATTCTAAGTGATTGTAATACAAATACAAGATAGGATTTAACAACTCAGCCCGTGCTGCATAAAACTATTCAGATTTTACGTGGGGCGGGTAGAACAGTATACATTACACAACTTTCTAGATTGTCTTACTGGTCTTTTATACAAATATTTGGGACGGGAGTCCAAATGTTTACTCGCATTTGTTCCCTTGAACCTCAGATGTATGTACTTTTGCATAGGAATTGTCTTCAAGTGGGAGCCTAGAACGTAGCTAGAGATGCGAATGAAACGAATGTCTGTGCCCTTGTAAATCTTGAAAGATACATAAGTAGGTATAGACATTCATCCGCTTACGTCCATTTACGTAAGGGTTTTTATAAATTGCTACCTATTTCTACTAGTGTCTCAATGGGAATTTCCCCATAAGTTTCCAAGTACAGTGAGCTGTCAGTAAATAAAACATCAGGACTACAGAAAAAGGAAAATATCTGGAGTCCAGAAATAAAATAAGAAAGGAAATGAGAATTTGGTCGGAAGCGAGAATTTCTTACCAATCCTCCGCCTGAAATAGCAACCTTCATGCTTGCCACGATGTTTCCACTTGAGTCCCGATAGTACGTGTACGTATACAAAGACTGTTATCTCTGTTGTTGTCAAGATTTCCTTCCGTTCAAACCTTTCCTCTTTTTTGAAGGAGTAATAATTGTTTGTTGATTCTCTTTCTCCTTTTTTCCTCCGTATTGACAGGCCAGTTTTAGAACAGAGTCAAGAGCAGTCCAATAGCCGTGTAAAGTTGTTGTTCAATCCAATTCAAAGAGAATTGCTAATAAAGTAACATATAGACGAGTAATATTTATGCTTCTCGATCTCAGTTAAATGTAGCACATAAAGTCAATGCTTTTGGTATTAGCTGAGTGGAATGTTTGTGTAATAACAACTGATTCGGGCAAACTTTGAAATGCCAATGCAATGACCGGCCAGCGTACTTTAGGGACAGGGAAGTATTTATATAGTACGCTGCGTTGATTTTAATCATTTGAAATACGGACAGGCATCCACGTGTTTATCAAATTTCCCTTTTAGCTTACAATCTCGCATATCTTTGATTAGTTTATTAATTTATTTGATTTGATTACTTTGTCGCTCCTACTACCAGGGAAAGCCTCTGATGTGTAGTAACAATTACGTGCTCTTTGGCACGTAGTACCTTCCTATTGTATTTTCTGTGTACTACCGTAATGTCAGTACTATCTGGAACTTGATGACGTAGCTTAAAAATCTATCTCACTTTTGTAATCTCTATTAATCGAATACCAGTAGCGCACACGATAATCACATTACAAATGACTGTGATAACAATTAAATGATCAGTTGAATCAGATGGTATGTGGTGAGTAAGCGATGCCGAAGTGTAACACACCACTGAGCTAAGTTAAAACCTTTCGAATGGCACTTACTTCCGTGATGGACTGTTAGGACTAATTCAATAAATTGTTGACTTGTTGTCGACTACCTTGAAGGAAAGGAGAACAATCTAAGTTATTAGGCTTCCCTCCTTCATGCGACGGCATTTTCTACTATCCACATGGACACACGCCAGTCCATGAAGGTACGAGCAGGTGTATTACATAATGAGTGATGAACTGCGTGTAATCCAGGAAAAATTTCGATACATAAAACAAAAACATGGGATGTATGTACGTAGTGTAGAGTACTTATACGCCCTTTTATGTAATAGGCAAGCACTAAGTTCTTCAAGTACCTACAACCAAAATGAAACAACTTACCTTTGCCTATATAATACATGGAATCGTATGTGTTAACCTGCCCTGCAGATTCATTTAGTTTTTTATGGTATAGGGAATTAAGTGCTACTGATGGGGATGATCATTTCAGTGGTTGAGGCTGGTTGACGCTAAGCAGTATTTCTGGAATGGATTTTTAATTATTATAATTTTATGTCCCTTTTACGATCAATGAATTTTTCTGGTGGCAGTGAGATCATACTCAGAATCCCTTGTTGCTCATTGCGCGATTGCGAATCGTAGAGTGTGCAAATTCTTTAGATAAAATTAGTAGGATAGGCACTGCAAAACAATGTCTCTTTACTTCTTAACCGATGATTTCTTCAGTAGACTAAACCCAGCAGTGCATTGTGAATATTTCAACACAGGAGATCAAGCTTGAAACCTTGGAAGCAACCATCTAAATCAATTGCATTTATATAACAAATTTTAGCAGCCAAAGGTCCGTACAGAACCATTTAATATTTTAACCAAACTTTTGTGATACAAGCTACTAATGTAGGTAGCATACATTAAACGTACAAGCGGTACTGGTGAAGGTCTAAGGTGGCTACTGGCTACAGTGCAACTTTATTGTGCATCGCATTATAGGTGCGTACCCCGAACCCATATAGACCAGGTCTTTCAATTAACACATATAGATTTTGAGGGATTCGTATGAAAGACCAGTTACCAGCTCATTCAGGTAGAAGAACGAAGGAACGAACCTTAAAGTATACATAATATGTATACCTATATGTAAATACATGTTTATAGCCAGGATATAATGTAGAGGAAATGAAGCCAGCAAAACTTTTGTTACTATTCTATTCATCAGCTCAGGTAGCTCTGCTATGCTGCATTCGTATCTGACGAAAACTTGAAACTGATCTCAAATATTCTGCAGGATGAGTGGAAATTTAAGCGTGTATGCACGAAAACAAGGCAAGAGTAGAAAAAAGTGTTCGCCTTTCTTCATCTTTTTATGCTTTCAATTTTGCGTAACTTGATATGTCTCTTTATTAGTACCCACAATGCGTGACTAAGATCAGAGAACAAATTTTTAGTTTAGTTTTAAAGTTGCGTGGACTTCACACATGGCCTATTTACTATGTCTGTGTACTGCCATGTGAACATATCCATCCACTCTGATTCAAGATGAGCAACAGTGTGTTTGAACTATAAAATAAAATCTGCAGATATGCCTCAGAGGTGAAGTTACTTCACCTACTTAAAAGTATTTGATCCATCAAAACAACGTTAAAGACCACTACAAGGCAAATAGAAACCTGTTTCAGGCTGAATATGTGTGTGATTTCTTAAAAATCACAACCGTGCAACTAAAGAAACTAAAACCACAGAGCAGAGCAAGGCATAGTGATTCAGTCAGTTTGAAAAGCAGACCAGAATCAGATGTTACATAATGGCCACGAAGATCACTGTAATTATTATGTATACGATTTCATCCTACACTGTAGTATACAATATCAGCAATTAGTATTACTGCCAATCAAGCCCACATGATTCTTGCTTCAATTCCAACCTTCCAGCTCGTAGTAATATTGTCACAGTTCCCAAAATGAAGTTTAGTCTCCTTCAAATACATAGTATAGAACAACTACATATATCGAGCAATTGATAGTTAGCACAGTACACGTGACATAGAAGCATTGCTATATTTTATTTTATTTGTATCCATATTTGTATTATTGTATATCATTAAGACCAGTATTTCGTTATTAACATTCACAAAAATATTTATTGTAAAATCGGTAAATACCTACGTGTAGAAACAATAATGGATGGAATTTTGATTTGAACCTCGGTAAATTGTATCTAGAATTTTAGACTAACAATTTAATAGTCATCAAATAAATACACGTAAATAGATTGTGTAATAAATTTATTGCTTATAACTAGCACGCGCGGATGTGAATATCCCATGTAGTATCCTATTCTAATTTGGTGATTTGATAAAGTATTAACAAAACATGATCAAATATATGTATGCAGTATCTACATAATATAGCATTCTTCCTTCTTGTATAAATAGCTGACATATGTTTCGACACACCTTTTGTTAGGTTGACAAGAAATAATCTCATGGGAACTTTTACTACGTATGTATTTACCTGCATCTAGCATAGTTAACCGTTTGCTTATTAGTTAATTAGTTGGAAAGGACGCATAATTTTTTTAATTTTATCTTACTACAATATTATCGCCAATGAAAATCATGCTAAAACAATACGATGCAGAGACTTAAATTTTCTTTTAAAAACTGAACAAAGTTTCTAAAACATAAAATCGAAACACTTAATCAGGTTTCATTGCAGATTCCAAGAATCTACCACTGGGTATAACATAAACGATAAAACTTTTGGTCATCTTAAATCAATACTGGACCGGATACATTAATTTCATATTTTGTTTTATAATTCATTTACAATAGGTAATACTATATTTTTTATATTATATTAGCGTTAAAATGCGAGAAAAGGGAATGCTAGTTTCAGTGTGATGGTTTGAATTCATATTCATAATGACCACCTTAAATAATGTACTAATTTTTTCTATCTAAGGTTTGACAACTCTATAATAAATAATTAGTTATCGAAGTACAACTAATACAAACTAACGTCTTTTTTACGGTATCAATGAGAACTTACATTAGTACTTAAGAACTCATACTCGTCATTGAAATTAAAAAATAACAATATTAATAATCATTTTAATCGTAGTAGCATACGAACTACATTCTAGTTCTAGTTCCGAACTATGGTATGGTAAAATAAAAATAAACATAATTAAATAACAACAAATCCATTCTACATATGATCGTAATTTAAAACCTTGTTTCAAAATGGTTAACTGGGATAAAACATAATTACACGGAAATCTTAAAATTCCATAGCACCTTCAAAACGTTACTTCGTTTGTGTGTGTCGTTCAAAATACAAAATTCTAAAATAGGTATGTACTACCAAACTGGGATAAATTCAAATAAATTATTTAATAGTTACTAGGATGTTAATTTTTAATTTAAATAAAGTAGCGTTGGCGAATATGCTTGTTCACAAAAACTTAAGTATTTAGAGGCAAGCAAAATCAAAATCAAAATCATACAAGTATCAATACGATGAGTAATAAATACTAATTAATTCAGCAGCCATAAAATTATACCTTGGACATTTGTAAAGTAACAAATTACTAATACATATTTTTACAATACGACAATCAATTCTCCAACTCAAAACAATTGTAAGTACAAAATATGGTAGCAATTTTTGGGACGTAATTAGTATGTTTAAAATATCACAAAGAATTTAAAAAAGTCCTAATCGTAATTCAATACGCATACACCAATTGTAATTTAAGTTCCAGGTTCATAAAATTTCACAAAAAATTGAAGTTTCTCCATTAAACTGTGTCGAATTTGCATGATTATAAATCTAATTTTAAATAAACTGTCCATGCAACTTCATACAGGAACGGAATGAAATGTATGGAATGTAACGTTTTGAACACTGACGTGAACTGAAGGCCAAGAATTTTGTTTGGTTTAAAAATTAAAAAAATAGCGTACAAATGGTACACAACATATTCTGAATGAGATTTACACTGCGAAAAAAACTACTTGCAGTTTGGTACAAAAAAATAACTGCGGTAACAATGTCCAAATGGCAAGACATTTTGTTTTGCGTTTTTTTTCCGAGATCGTCGTAACCAGACGAACAACGGAAACGCTATCAGTCTGCAAGTCTGAATATTAATTACCATATAATTATTATATAATCTGGTACGCTTCCAGCTCTGAAGCAAATAGTAAGGTTAATATATTATATGTAGGTTATTAGACCCGCAGCTCGGGAACATTCACACAAAATTAACTTTTGAGTACGAAACTGATTTTAAAACCATAACGTCACCATACTGTGCAACTTTATGTGCACGTAAGCCAATGGTACAATTTGCGTCTTTGATACATACATTTTAACTAACTCTATCTTTCAAATAAATATTAAGGCGTTATTCGATTTAATGCCAACTTCATAATATTTTGTATTTAAATAAGTTGTCCCTATTAAGAAAACAAATCGAAACTATCGTTTACTATAGCCAAAATACTAGAAGCTACTTAAATCGTTTTCCAATGTAACCTATCGTTTTTAGGCGGCAATTTATACAACCACTACGCTATACCAGGGTATAGCAAAGATGTAATTCAACTGCGTCTGGAGTCTGGACGTTCAGTATAAGACAAACGTTTCTTCGAATAGTGTAAGATATGTAAAATATTGTAACGCAATTTCCAATGCTCCCAAATTCTTGCGGACGGAGAAATTATCACGACGTTTATAACTCTAAATTACAAGAACAGGACATTCGTCATGTCGAAATCGTCTTCTCGTGGATGACTCGGTGTTGACGGATTAGTACTTACAACAGTGGACATAGGAACCGGGCTGCTTCCTGAGCGCCGGTGAACAATGGGTACACTGCTGTTGGCAATAGCTGGTCCGTATGTATACTCACCATAACCATTACTTGTTTTTCTTGGGTCCATGGAAGGATTTTTATAATAGCTACTCATTCTATCGTTCGTTGTAGGACCATAAATGTAAGAAGGATTAGAATTTAATGATTCCCCAACGAAACTACCTGCGGCACTATGACTGTGGTGAAGCACATGGCTAGCACTAGAACTGTTTCGGAGCCTACTATTGCTACTAGGAATAGGAGGAGGTTGGTGATCCATACTTTGAATGTGACTCATACTTGACACAGAGCGACTTCCAACCCCTCTAGGGAGGCTTGACGTTTTCAAACTCTCACTGAGCCTGTATGGTAAGATTTGTTGCACGGGTTGAGAACCACCACGTGAGAGTGCACGAGGTCCTTTCCCCTGACTTGAACGATTCGTTGCGATGTATTCACCGGACGGCTGATTCAATGAGACAGTACTGTCTTTTAGATGTCCTCCTATAATTCCTGTTCGAGGCAAAGGTTTGGGTGCTTCCGCTGGAGACGATGCTGAAGCTGATGACTTCATGGAAACACTATTTGCCAAAAAGTGGGGGATTTGTTGCTTAGATGTTTGCTTAGTGTTGCTACTTGCTACCTGAGGAGCTACTCCAGCAATTTGAATTTGGGAAACTGTGCGACGTGGTGGCAAGCTTACGGGCGGATTTTTTTCCGTATTTGTACTCAAAGATCCGGGAGACGTGGAATCCAAGTTTGAACGGATCCCTTGACTTCCTTGTCTCTGTAGAGCTTCCAATTTCCTAAAAGTTCATCGACAGAAATTAATACGATGCCTTGTTGAAAATCACAAAAACTACCAATCTACAAACAAATAACAGTCAATAAAAGCAGAATATAAAGTTACCTGTACAACTGTTCCCTCTGTTGAATTATATCTTTCTCCTCTTCCTGAAGCACGTTAGCTTTGTTTTTCATTTCAATTTGTTGTCTTTCAATTTCCGCTCGTTGAGTAGCTAGCTCCCGCTGCCAATCAGCTTTCTCAGTTTCTAAGCGCTGCTGAGCTTCTCTAAGGTCTTCCATTCGTCGCTGCAATTGGTGCTGATTTTGATTGGTATGTGGAGTTAATTGAGGCACCATTTGGTGGAACATTTCTCCACACAAATCCGCAAGCTGAATGACCATCTGAGAATTTACAAACAAAAATTACTCGTATACCAAGTTACGACCTTTAAAGGGAGGATATAAACGATCACATTGGAAAAGTCTTGTTGTCTTGGTTTCGCAAAACTGACCTGAAATAGTACTTTATTATTAGTACTTTGAGAAAAATCTATGCTCAGTCTCTGCTGGCTGTCAAACCCGCCGAAAGTATCTGCTCGACGAGGCAATCCTGTCAATGCACCGGAAGTTACATGTTCACTGACACAACTTGCACTTCTGTTGACTCCATTAGCACTGTTGGGATCCATGTGGCTAATCATTCGTTGCACCTCCTGAAAATAAACCCCATGTTTACTGACACAAAGACTTTCGACAACTCTTGCTTATATTTCATACAAGTCTGAAACTTACACTCGAAGCATTGGAAACAGCAGCTAGCACCTCGTCTTTTCGATCAAAGTTATTAGCAGTCCAAAGATGAGGTTTGTCTGCTCTAAGAGTTTCCACTAATTTTGAGCGTGATCGAAGCAATGACAGAATCTTGCTGTCTTGCTCTTGTAGTTCCTCTGCAAATAAATAATTGGGCGTAAATTTTTATGGCATTTTAAAAAATATAGAGTATCCCCAACGTAACTGTTATTACTGATCATTTATGATCCCTTTACGATTACATGTTCTTAAAGCCTTATTTTTTAAATAATTTTTCCACCTAGCGCTTTCGTGGTTCGCAAATCCGGGTATTCTACGCTATCGCTAAGAAATTCTTCGTCACCATCGGATATAGTATCCCCTTCTTCTTGCCATCTCTGAATTGCATCCCGTATCGTTCCAACCCATCTATCTCTATTCGGTGGGCTTATAACTTCTAGTTCTATCATCTCAGGTTTAGCGGTTCCCGTTCCCAACACGAGAAATAACGAAGAGTTTTGACCAGCTTTTTCACGAATAATGAGATGATTTAACATCACCATCCCAGGCTATAAATATCAGAAGAATGAACTGTGATCATATAAACAAATTATTATTCTGCTTTAATCTAGCTTGTGTGCAAGAAGAAAACAGATTAGATGATATAATTATATATGATATATTTAAACCATACATTTTTTAACGAACAAACTACTTACTAAACATGAAGGCGAGACAAAGTGAAATTTCCCGCTCAACTCTTGGGTAAAAACAAGAGAATCGGTCAGTATAAGGACATTACACACAAGATTCCTTGATGACCCTGGTCCTCCACTCCCTCCATAAGAACTATTTCCGACAAGTGCCCGATTAATCACCGATGCTTGTCCACTAAACAAAAGTCGCCGAGTTGGTACCATTGTCAGTTCATCTTTGCGTAATCGCCGTTGTCCTATCGTAACCATTGACTTGGGATCCATTTTTTGGCAAAATTCAATTAATCGTTCACGCTCGGCTACTCTTTCGTTAACCTTTTCGTTCAAATCTTTAGAAGCCCTCAAAGCTTTCGTAATCTCATCTTTCTCGTCGTCAGAAGTAGAAGTTTTATACAGTGGTTCAAACAGGAGAGGGTACTTTGTAATGCGTTGAGCCACCAACAATAAACACTCGGGTACATTTTTTCTTGCTAACAAAGGCTGAAACGATACACAATTAATTACAACTTGTTGGAATTTCGGTTATAATTTTTACAATAGTAAGGTGATAATGATAAAGTAGATGTCTTACTTCCTTGCTCCATTTATTGACCAGAGAAGCAAATTTAGGATCCTTCTGGGAAGATTTGAACAATTCTAACGATGGTTTATGAGAAGAACACAATAAACCATACAATCTGACCATAAGATGCCACTGATCTCCACTAAACTGTTCAACTATCAGATCAGCTAAGGTATCCATTGGTTTTCCCATATCTCGGAACTTAAGCTGCCTCTCACGCATCCGTCGAAGAAATGTAAAATGAACCTGTGTAATAAAATACGTAATTTTACAGCCAAAACATAAAGGTGACTTGAATTTAGATTTCTATGACTTCTCCCTATCCCTCAGCTGAATGCCCACCACGAAGCCTTAACTATGTTTGCAAAATTCAAGAACTAAACCTGTACCTCAAGGAGTTCAACTAATCCAGGAAACAGACGTCCAGCCTGCCTTGAGAAACCATCTTTTTTCATCCCCCCAACGAACAAGTGATGCATCAAAGCCAAAGTAAGACAGTGATGCTTCTCGGTTAAAATTAGCTCGTACCTAAAACACACAATTAGAAAAGTGCTTACAAAATTCCATTACAAATGCCATGCTAACTTCTACTTCGTACTAAACATTCACTGAAATGTTTTTTGTAATACAAAATTGTACTTTGCAGTTTTACTTACATGTGTTCTTGTCTCTTTACTTCTTTATCATCTAAAAGGGAAACAACATCCTTGCCCATAAACATTGCCCAGCAATCGGCATCAGGATCTTGAAGGCCTAACGACGGATTCGAAAGAGCAATATAACCCGTGCTTTCTTGGCTATCGTCATTATTATTTGTGTTCTGGTAGGGCGAGTCCTCCATCTTAAGATTCCGATAATGTTGTACTACCACAGGGGGGTGAGAATTGATAGAACTACTTTTCGTTTTGTGCTTCCGGCGGAAAAAACTTCTCTTGCTACTCTGCTGTTGAGAAAAGGACAGTTGACTGGAAGGGGCTCGTTGGGTTGATTGTGAAATAATCTTTGGTCGTAAATCTGAGATTAAATGGGGAGCAGGACCAAATCTAAGAACACAGAAACTTTACTTAAGTTTTGAATGCACTAAGATTCACTACAATAAATTCAGCAAAATCAAAATAAACACTGACAAATTTGCGATAAACGAACTAACCAAATTTCGTATCGGTTTAATTGCAAAAAACATGAATATCCCTAACTTTTATCAGCATACATTATCCTGTGTTATCACTATCTGACTGAGTACTGAGACTGATCAAACATCGCTGCTTTGCACCTTTCACAAAAGCGTCAAATATCATTAGGAACGTACTTCAATCTCTTCCTCGAGCTAGACAGCCAATCTCAAAGCTTAAAATATTATGACGTTTAAACTGGTAGGGGTATCGGTTTAATAGCCCACATTATTTTACTTACTAAATGACATTAGAAACTTAATGGTTGTACTCGGATATAGTTCTGGCCTACAACTAGCTGCAGTGGGTGCAGTTAATGTGAATAAATTCTATTTAATGTTCTGAGCACAATAGCCAATATTAGTGAATAAATATATCTGAAATATTAGATTAATACTTCTGTATGTTAAAAGAGTTCCAACAAAGTATAACTAACAGAAATGTTTTAAATATATCTCAACCAGAGGTAGGCCTGTGAAACTGAAACTTGAGTACAACATCCAACATAAGATGTTCAAGTAGGAAGGTGTTTTATTTCTAAACGCTTTATATAATTCAATTAGGTATGTATATGACTATACACTGCAGTACACTACTGCATAATAAGCATGTTAATTATTCCAAGATAATCTTACATGTGCGGGACGGACGGACTCGAGATCGACTTATGTAGTGTTCCGGTTCCATTATGTGATGTCAATAGGTACTCCGGTAATATTCCTTGGTTAATAATCTCAGATTTCTTCATTAATCCTTCCAATTTCCCAACCACTTTAGCCACGCTTCCAGACTGCATGACTGCAACTGCGTTGCCATCAACCGTACTTGGAATCTCTTTGAAATCATCTGCAGCCAAGCTATTTAGACTTGTACTGTTAGGAATTGAAAATAAACACTGTTACATTAAGTTTTATTTCTCCATATTTTTCAATTTTCTTCCTGTACAGTTTGTACAGCAAGCATCCTAATATGTACTAGCAGTAATAGGCCAAAACGAGAATAGAAGATTTACCAACCATATAAGTAGTTAGTAACAATAATAATCACTTTTAACCAAGAAAAACTACAGTGAGCAATATCTTTAGCAATAATGGTGAACTTTTTCTTTTATGTCAAATCATTATTAAGCTTACCTGCGACGAAAACTTAGGGGCAATTTAATGGGAACAGCATGTTTAAAAAAAAGGCCATCCACAACATCTTCGCCCGGGTTGATAGGCGAAACTGTGAGCGTCATATCACCCAAATCCTTGTCAAGTGATTCTATAATAGTTAGATCAGGGCAAGAATTTGCGATTGACATAATATCGAACTGTGATTCTAACGTTTCACCTTCATCTTGACCATCTAATCTTGGCAATGTCTGTGATTTTTCAACAGCTTCAAGTCGTTGTCCAAGCATTCTTTTGAGCTCTGCAAATATTTAACCAGACACATTCTTATTAATTTGTTCACCAAGTTTAGCACTTACTTGAAACGCACTTTATATCAGCACAGTAATACTATATTTAGATGGGAAAAGAGACCTATTTTTACAATCGCTTTACACCAGCCTTGCAATCTCAATTTAATAACAATCATTAACTTTATTACTTAATATATTGTGGCACCAACTTTTCCATCTTCCAACAAACATTTTTCGAGTTCGAACTTAACTAAAACACAGCAGTTACCTTTTTCTTTCCAACCAGAACTGGATGAACATGAAATTATGGGCAACGGACATGATTACAATTTTTTTGTCATGATAAGTACTTACACTCAGCGACGCTCTCTCTTAGCATGTGAATGTAAAAACCAGAAAAAACGCTCACTTAAAATTAAAATTTGTACAGAAGTCGAACATTTGGGTAAACAGAAGAACAGAAGTATTTACTATTATCCCAGAATCTACACCTTCAATGCGATTATGTAGCATTGCATACTATTGGAATGACTGTTGAAACTGGAAAGGGAATGCTTTTTCCAATACACAGTCAACTGTTTGCAAACAACCTAACATGCCATTCTTACACATACAAATAACAATGCAATGATATAACTAAATCATAACTAGACTGTAAAACAGTTTTAGTGGCTTTTAAATTACTATATAAGGTATAGTGTCGTATAGCAAATGCTAGTACAGCATGAGGGAAATAAAATTATTTCGTTCTCTTGTAGTGCAGCACCGTATTCTGAGAATAAATTTAAGTTTCATCACATCATTCTCTGTAATTCAACACCTTCTTTTCGACATAATATAAATCCAGCAATTCAAGAGTGCAACTGAAGTTCAGCAAACAAACCGTAAATTCTCGAACGCTAGTTCCATCCAGTCAGTTCACCCTCCCCTAATAGTGTACCCTCACCAATTCGAAAACTTCGTTTCGTAACATAATTAATTTGGTAGTTTTAATCTCACATGCGATTAAACAAAAACAAAGACGCCATTACGTATGTCTGTATCTATATTATATCCTTCTTTATATTTTTTGGTACTTTATAATAAAATAAAGTACTAGTGAATTTGCATTCAGATTATTCTGCACACAGAACTATGCTTCTTCATAGTGTTTCACTTAATTTTAACCACCTTAAGAGCATAAGCACGCACCCCCCCCCTTAACTCTAATACGAAATGTGCAAAAGCTCAGACCCAGTTCTGAGTTCGTTGGCCCGGTACTACTATTACCGACTTTACGGTATAGGAGGACTTTTGTCACAATACGTAAATGTCAAATTAACATTTAAGTATAACTCGAAGAAAAATGCCAACACTTATACTATTTTTAGCCTATAGATAATAAATTCATTTTAATTACACGATTTACAAAAGCATATCGATATCACTATAATAATCTCAAACAGGTAAAATATTTTGCACGAAACTACGAGAAAAATGTTTCCGATCCAAAAATAGTTAAATACACCTTAAGGTGGACATCCTAAAATGTTCCAATCAATCAAAATCCCTGGTTTACCAACAAATTAATTATAGGCTAACGCTCGATGAGAATGAGTCACTTTAATAGCAGTACAGAACGCGCTATACAAATCAACTATAATGATAATAAAAATAATAAAATGTAAAAACAGGTACTTTAGAACTATCGCTCGTTCTAGCGGTAAAGGTACATTTTTTGTTTACACTCACAAGACTTCCGCGTGCTACGATTAAAAAACATTGTAAATAAATGGTACCAAGAATTAAGTAAGCCCAATAATGTCAAACTCCAGATAACAGCATCAAAACAACAAATACAAAAATGAAAAGTAGACAGTCAAAACGTGGTAAGTCCACTTTTGACAAGATGTACGCAATTGACCTAAATTGTTCATTTATTCTAGGATCTTTCTACTTTGGCTACTTTTGGCTAATAATGTTTTGCTAAAAACTTCAAACAAAAACTGCAGACATCTTCACTTTTTCTTGTGCTACAATGTAGACTGTAGGGTAAATCAAACATTTAATTAATACCAGGAATACTTTATTTGTATTCCTTTCTGCCAAGGTTTTCATGTTGGTTGTTCGGTGTTCAGTCGTACTTCCATATACAATATTATACCAGTACGTCGACATGATTTTCAAAAAATTAGAATTGAAAACTCGTCGTTCAGTTTCAGTTCAAAAGTATATATTCTAGTCTACTACCATTCCACTGACTAAGGTTAAACATATAAGGCTAATTGTAAGATTAATAAAAGTAAAAATTATCCTATAGTGAAGAGGTACATATTGGCATACATCGGATTTCCAAAATTCAATTTCCTAACCTTAACTTTAAAAGCCCCAGCTCATGGGGCTGACCTCATAGACTCATAAACAATAAAACTTACCTAAGTAAACTTCCTTATTAGTCACAAATTACTTCGACTTAACATGCAAGTAAATACAAATGTACATAAGTATACGAATGCTGATTAGAGCACGTTGTTTGTGTTTATGTTTGACTTGTCTATACATAGTAATACGATTACAATATTTACAGTGGGTAGAGTTGGATTAGAGATTAGAAGTAAGGGTTCAGATTTAAAATTAGGCCTTCGGAGATTACAAATGTAAATAAATAAAGAATGGAAGCATACTACTGCCGTACAACTTGTAGTGTGAAAATGTGAATTCCTTACAAAACGAAATCCATATTACATACCAAACCAATTTGATATTATTGTTAACTTAATTATGACGCAATGGCATTATTTTACTTTAAGAATCAATAAGATCAACGAAACGTCAACTACCTTATTAATAATGCCACTCTTTCCCTTATTCAATTTACGAACCACAAATTGAATGAGTTGTTTACGACAAAAGGAATTGTCAATTCTGAAGTTCAAACTTTCCTTCATTCGATCAACCACTATCTTTAGTATAATTTGAATGTATATAATCAAAGACCCAGAGAGAGAGAGAAACTTTATTAATCATAACATTATTGCTAAACATTAAGCAAACATGCTATTAAACAGCTGATCAGCAGCAATATCTTGAACGTTCAAGAAGATTCAAGATGAAAGAAGGCGACATACAAACAGATAATTAAAATAAACAAAAAAGTTGAATGTATTTGATATCAAGTCATAAAAAATCTTACTCTCTCTGGTATTCAAAGTATAATTACTGCAGAGCAGCACTTTAGTTCGGGTGTACAAAGTACAAGACAGTAAAGCACACTAAGACTAAGTTTGAAGTTAGCAGATTTAGATCCGGTTTGAACTCTTCCGATGTCCGATTCCGCTGACTCTCCGATTTGACTCCGACGTCCTCACAAGGACAAAAAATAATGTTCGAAATCACAGTAGAATAATGAATTGAACACATCCCGTGAACTAGTTAACACTTACGTACAACATAACTTGCTCTGATCTCCCAAAAGATGTGCAACAACTCCCCAAGTTTGAAGTTGAACACACACACAAACACAACAACATATATATATATATAAGTTGTAAAGTTGACCGACCAAGAACTGCCACCATCCTTTCTATAAAATTCAAGATTCAACACATTTGACAGTAAATGTGGATCTGTCAGAGTCAGAAGTGACACGACACGATTTCCATTCGTGAAACAACCTCATTTATAGGTTTAGTAATAAAAAACAAGTCAGTGAGACTCTCAAATTCTCAATATTATAGTAATTATCTCAATTTGGAATTATTTTGGTTTTATTGGAACAAAATTGGAAAGCGCAAAGCATTTAAGATGTACCGACCAACTATGTATAACGTCAACGCAACGGTCCAACCAAAGTCAAACGTACTAGGTCATCAATATTTATTCCTCCCGTTCCCGTTCACCGTACTCGTACCATACCGTCGACCGTTACCGTTCCCGTGTGGATCGTCTTCTCGTCAATCGTGGGTCTCCAATAATTACAAAAATTATAAACGTAATTAATATATACCTAAATATATATTCCTGGTGGACGTTGTGGATCCTAAATTTATGACGGCCTGGTCTGTCTGGCTCTCATCTGGTCCGTCAACCTTCCACCTCCTGTATGTAATGATACGAAACACGATCCACAAGTTTTGCACACACACACACACACACACACAAAGATGACTTTGTCACATTTTCGATGTTTTGAGTTTGAGGCTCGACTTGACTTCACTTGACTGTACTGTTCCCGTTTCTACTCCTCTCTCTCTCTTGTCTTGGTCTTGATTTACTTTTTAGCCATGAAGTAAATGACGTCTACGTCTAAACCTAAACTAGTAAGGCTTTCGCTGGTGGCTGGTGGTTCTTGTTGGTTGATGTATTGAATGGACGGAGTGAGATATGAGAGATGAGCTTAGATGATCGAGACGATGAGAGGAGGGAGACTCGGGGAAATATTTTGAAAAAAAAAATTGTTACAGCACTCAATTAAAAAAATGTTAATAATTATAGAAATGACGAAGGAGACTTGAGTTGAGAATAACAGGCCTTGTTGTTATGTCTGGAGGTAAATATCACATATTCGGAAATGTAGAGCCAATGCATTTCCGTAGTGTTCCTCGTCCAAGTGGTTTAAGGATAGATGGATGGATGGATTGGATGGATGGATGGATAGATTGCGGAGCGTAAAAGGTGAATAGTGAATGGGGTTTAGACTTTGAAGTAATCCAATATCCAATCCAAGAGAGTCAGTCCAACTCCAAGAGGCACAGAACAGAACACAGAACACTGTTGTGGAGGCTTACTTACATCAAGTCTGTATTTGCAATTGCAATAATGGTAATAAGTACGACATCCCGTTGCTTTCAGAGATTCCCATCCCGTCTATAAAATATGCAGAGATGTACTTTAGATACCTATAGGTATATCCTTCAGCTGCAAAGTAAAGTCTTCTCGTCAGTCTATTGCCACACAATCACACAACTCACACTGCACTCAACTCTCAAACTCACACACACACTCTTCCCTTCCCAAGGCTCACATTTATAATACAAAACTCTACTGTCTAATCTATAACTATACTATACTATATACTATATATATATTACCTATATCAGTACAGTACATACATACTCTTTCTTTAGTCCACCTTCAAAGTCAGTCAGCATTATTATCATCATCACCACTTGCGCTACTATCGAACTTGGCTCAAATGGTTTGTAAGTTTGTACTACATCACCAGAGTACATCGGTACATAAGTACATCTCTGCATTCCCTGTATTCCCTCTGTGTGTACCACCACCAGCTGGAAAGAGGATCTCGGGCCCCCTCCATAAGCTACGAGTATTTGAAGGATGGTGAAGGGGCAGATGTGAAATTATTGTTGTAGAAATACAAAACTTTTGACTTGTGACATGTGGGTGAGTGGTTGAGGAAGGTAATTTGTGGGAGCTCCCAAATCTTGACAAGAGGGCAATGGAGCGAGTGTGTACGAGAGTGGTGTAAGGTGAGTATTTCCATAAGATCCACGCCTATCTCTTCTACCTTGGATGTGATGACTTGTAGACGCTACCCCAAACTCTGATAGAAAAACCGTTTCCTCTCCACCTTCAACAGCAAGATCCGCCTGGTTACCCTCTGAAACCAATAGTAACGTCTCTTGAGAGTGAACACGAGTTGCCACAGTTTATAGAGTTTGGTCTGTATAATATGAGTTCTGTCTGTATTTTCAGTATTTTGTATTATATTATGTGTCTCAAGGAGTCAAGTCAAGTAGTAATGCAGTATGGATGTACATAGGTGCTGAGCTGAAGAGGGTCATCCATACAAGATGCCATTCTCAATTTAAAGTGCCACCTTGGAAGGTTTAAAGAGCCTAGTACATGCATACGGACGGAGTACGGATGTACCTACTTAAGCTACTTGTTTTGTTGTATGTAGTTTTTAAAGCGCTGCCTTCTTCAAATGACTGAGGCATTCCTGTAAGTAGTATCATTCTATTTTGTTTTTCTACAATTTCCTGACATCCCCTGAATTACTGTCAACTGTACAGATGTGAAGCGATATGATGAGATGGAAATTTTTTAATTGTTGGACTCACAATCAATCAATTGGATGGATGTTTCAGTTGTGAGCTGTGAGTTGTGTGATATTAAATGTACCTACCAAGCTGAACATAGAAAACGATTAGAAGTGGAAGTTTGGGATGTGGACATCTGTAGTGAACAACTCCTACTTGGCCTTTGTTGCTTCTCACACTTTTGTCTCAGTATGTATGTGTGTATGTGCGTGGCCGTTGGAATTGTGAGGGTGTACTTACTGACGTAAATCACTCAATCGTTCAACGTTTTCTATAAAGTTAAAGCAGAGGCTTCCTCCTTTTTCTAATGGTTCAAAAGCCATATATTATGTGGATGTGGAACGGAAAGAGCGTCGTTTAATTGCATTTACACTATTAAAACATTTCAATCTTTCAATCGTGGCAGTGTAGTGTTGCTATTGCTGGGAGTTGGCAGTGCCGGGGATGGGGATGATGGGGTGGGGGGTGTTGGAGTGTGGTTGTGAGTCTTGTGAGACAGGATTGCACACATATTTTTACTTATATTATATTATAGTGTTATATATATTTTTGCATTTCTTTTTATAGGTGTATTTAAAAGGCGAGACGTTCGCTTCGCGGTAGTCAACTCTCACACTTTTTATGTCTTTCTCATTCGATTTAAATCTTTTAAATAACTAAGTAAATCCACATTTGAATGTAATAATATAAGCTATTTGAACATGGTTGGATTTATGTATTCTCCTGTCGAAATTTCCTTTCCAATGAAATTTCCTTTGGGTAGAGTGGGGTATTTGGGATTGGGATCCATTTGTCGAATTTTGATGCTCATTGACTTACATACTTAAGCTTCAAACAATGCAATCAAGGTTCATCATGATCAGTAGGTTTAACTGTTACTAAGCTGTCATCGTAATGGATTAAATGTCTACAGTATTTCTATTGATTGCAATGGGTATTTAATCGTGTTTGAATTTATACCTCCTTTCTCCCTCCAAAAATTAAGGGAATAAAGTAACACTGCACTGTGGTGACTGGGACACCTGTCACCTATTGTTCAGTGAGCACAGAAAGAAGCAACCAAGTTCTCGAAAACAGACGACACGGGACACTAAAAAAATGATTTATTTGCTAATTTTTGGAGACATATATTCGCCATGAAAATTCTGTATTGGAGCTACTGCTTATGCTTTAAATTTTAAATGTTAGCATTTCAATTTTTGAAGCCTGCAACGCTTATTAGCTGTCCACTTGAATATTATTTCTATAAAGTATGGTCCTATTTTGCATCCCTCCTGTTTTTGACACTTACCTAGCTCATTCACTATTGCAATATTAAAAACACTGGCTGCTGGACTTCTATTAGTAAAGATTATACGATTTCCTCCGCGTCCGCTTCTTATTTCTGCATGCTTTACACATTTTCTTTAAAAACTGCACCAAAGTACTTGTCTACATATAACCAGCTTATATAAAACAACAGTCATTTCAGATGCATATAAAAGCCAATTTCAGTTCTTAGTATTGTCATTATCCATCTATCACAAATACCCACATCTACCCTAAAGATATGTTAGTTGGTGTGCATTCTTAAGTCGGATTTGTTACGATCTTTGTATTTTTATACAGGTGGAAGTGAAGTAATAGTTTTATTATTTTTAATATGACACGGATTCGGTAGGCTTCCTAGTTTTGCAGATACGCAGTTAGAGTGGAATTGCATGGTTGGAATGTGTATAGCGTAGAATTGTTTTGTTCCAAACAAAATTAAGAGGAAGAGTTTCCGGGATAATCGCTATATCCTCGCCTTACAGTGTTTTGGTGACAAATTCCTTGTTGACGTAAAACAACGTGTGTATTATGGTAGTACGACGCTGTAAAGCTGTATTGCGTCAGTACTTTATCACTTCAATATTTATATAGCCTAATGTCTCTACGCGTATACGTATGATACTTAAACTAGGCATGTTCAACTTCTGTGTGTATAGAAAGTTGGTACAAAGAAAAGATTTCATTGTAATCTTTGCTGTTACCAGAACATTTTTAAGGAATACGTAACTAGAACTAATAAGACAATACGGAATCTGTTTGTACAAATACTAAAAATCCCACACGAGCATGCGAATATCTTGTTTATTCGGATACATATCTCAGTAGCGTAGCTAGGGGTAGGCCAAGTACACCCAAGCTTACTCGATTTATTTCCAAATAAAACTGTTTCCAATCTTTACCCAATTTGTATTATGGCTTAATTACTAGCAGCCTTACCTATGCTATGGCTTTGTGACTCAGATCGTCACAGAAGGGCGCGTTAGCGTTAATGTGTTTCAATTTATTATTTTAATTTATTTTACCCATTTATGCATTACTTTAAAATGTGGTAGCTATAAACACCCCATTAGGAATACTGACAAGCTTAGGAGTTAGTAAAGAAAAAAAGATTGCAATGAGGTTAAATACAGAGGCCGCTTTTAATACTCAGTCCCACGGTTGACGGTTAAATTAATTAGTAAAAGCTCAGTGAAGAATTTAATTTGTATCCAGTATACTGCAAAGATATCGTTTGGTCTTTTGTCTCGAAGAATAAATGCAAATCCTGTAATTGGTCGAATGTTCCTTAAATTAAATATATAATTTGTTACGAGAATGATGCTATAGTAGAAATGTTCCGGATTGAGTACAGATTCGACTGTCTTACTAAACTATCCTTATGGCTTTAAAAAGTTATTTACTTTTTTGTTATTTTTAATCAAACACAATAATGACACATAAAAATAATGAAATAACTAGTTAGAACTTAGTTCCCTTAAAATCACTCATCATCTCGTCGGAACTGGATGGATTAGATTATGTTCCAGTCTTAAAAGCTAGTAACGGACCAGACCAATGAGACCACTACCTAATATGTACACACACACATGTTTGCATATCTACATTTGATGATAAATGGCATATTTGAGTTTGGACTTGAACTAAATACATAAAAACGCCGGAATGAGGTAAACTTGAGTGCAGATGAGATTTTTAACCTTGTGAAACAATATTTTGAAGGTTGAGATTTCTACATAGTAGGTTTTACTTTTTTTTTATCTTATAAAATTGGCAGATATATAGACACACATTAGATTCATAAGTACCATACGCATACAACCATGTACTTGTAACACATTAAGATGCAGGGCATTGCAGGAAGTGCAAGATATAATATGTACTATGTTCGTGCTTACAACTTCTAACGTTACAAGTCGTATACTTGTACTTCAAAATTAACTTATGATCTCAGAATCAATAGGTATCTGCTTCCCATACGGAAACTGCAGCCTGGCTGTATTCAAAACTTGAGAATTAACAGTCATCCACTCAAATGAAAGTTGTCACTACATATTTGGCGAACCATACTGAACAATCAGATATGAGATTAGCTTGATAAAAAAATTGCTTAAAATCATCTAAGATTTTTCTAACGACTCAACCTGAAATTATATCTTTAGCATCTCAATGAATTTAAATTTGACCAAAAGAAATCAACAGGATATATAAATTTAAACAAATTGTTTAATTTGTTTAATAATCTAGTTCTCTAAAATTGTACAGTAATACCGGCAAGTTGTTTCTAATTGAATGTATCATATGCTCGTCGAATTAAGATACTACACTACTGTGAAAAAATGATTGATCTGCGGAATGAGGCAAAGGAGTTAACACTTGTAAGCTTGTAACATCGAACAGGGAACACATAACTCACACCTCTCAGCTAGTAAAACCGGCTATTGTCTTCAGTTTTAATGGACAGTGCGTTTCTGTTGGCCACTTTGACTTTGGAAAATACTTACCTGTGTACAGTCCAAAATAAACAAACAAAATATACCTACACAGATTGTATACTCTCTTGTCTTTTTGCCCCATTTACTTTCAGCGTAGGTTTGTGTTTAGAAGTGTAGCGAGGGATTTGAATTCGATAGTTTTCCTTCTAAAGGAATAAATGGGTTGCAACTTGTACTTGAATAGTAATTTACGTGATACTAAATATAGCTGATCGTACTACATCTACATAATATCATCACAATTTAATTTATTCAAGAGTTGTGAATGCAAGAATGAGACGCCTATTTTTTTTTGCACAAAATTGTTTTAGGTGGTACTCATAAATTGCGATATAAGACAAGGATATGATGTAGGACTTACATACATATATGTACCAAGTTACTTGTCCCTATTTACACACCAAAGCATTCAATTTATGATGAGTATTTCAGAATTTTAATAAGAGTTATTAGTTTCATCCGTATTTCAGATTGAACCGGAGGTCTTCAATTAAAAGTTTGTATTTATTTCATTTGAGGTAAGGTACATATGTTACAGATTTAAGCCAAAAACTATTAACTGGGTACACAGATTTAAAGTAAGTAACTGTACACCCTGCCACAGGAATCTGTCTGGAATGCAATGTGTCAAAAATAAAGAATCCTAATAACAATAAAATTGTAACTTTTTTAGTTTTTCAAAGTCATTCATATAAACATTTGAATAATTTTTATCAATAACTAAAACTTTAAACCATAAATCAAGGAATCAATTTATAGTAGCATACCAATAAAGAGGACAGTTTGCAATTGTCTAGCATATTTTAATTTATCAACGAAAGATTATGTTTTATGCAATTATGCACAGCCACAGCAGTGAAATGGTGTGAGAGTACAAAATGTATTTACCTTGTTGATGATTCGTATTTTAATAAAACAATTATAATATTAAAAAAGACAACATCGAAACTCGGATAATGGTTAAAGAAGCTTTACTTAAGTACATACCTACTTACTTACGCACATTCGCCCTGTACAACATAAGAATTGAAACTAACTCTTTAACCTAAATCCAATAATGATGTGATAAGTGTAAACCGGCTGAAGTGACAAAGTTATGTTATGTTCATACATTTTTTACACACTCCTGCGTAACGGCGGTAGGGTAGTAGGGGCAATATTGATGGATAGGTTTTGTTCATTTACCTTGCACTGTACGCGATTTTCTATACTATAATGACTATAATCCAAAAAAAAAGAATTACCTTTACCGATTCATTTTAAAAATTTTGAATTGCAGCCAACAGGTACTGTAATTTCTTCTCTAAAAAGGTATCCATGACTTGAGATAAAATCACATGAACTATCTCCTGGAAGATCAAATATAAATACATAGTCAGAAGCAAACTGGTAAATGTATACGTGTCTATGCTATGTAATGGAAAAATTACGACAGCAATTAAAATGGATACCGTAGGTGAAGAAGCGTTGTGACGCTGCTTCTACTAACTACTCCCAATTCATAAGATACTTACAACTAACGTCCGTCGGCGCACGGGGGAGATAAAATATAATTTTGTTGGAGGGAGAAAACATTATTATTTTCATGGAAGTCGATCTGGAAAAATTACATAAATGGGATTTAATATGCAAATTTTCCCCCAAACACAGAGGGCCACTAGAAAAAATTCAAAAATGAGGCATAAAATCCAAATACCACTTAGAAAATACAAAAGGTCACGACGACACCAGTAAAACTTTTGTTTTTTTTTGGCCGTTTAGCGTTTGCGTTTAATTTTAGGTTCGTTACTGTTTAAAAGACTACGAATTTTAACGTTGCTATACTAAAAATTGGTAATTGTGCTACCGCTTTCTTTTAAAAGCAGGGAATGATGATTTCGCTTTTTGTGATGGTTGTGATTTTCTTTTAATAGGTAGTAATTGTGATTTTGCTTTTTATTAAAGGGTGGTAATTGAAATTTTGTTTTTTTTTGAATAGGAAGTAATTGTGATTTCTATTTTTCTTAAAGGGTAAAGGCAAAACTTGATTTTGCTTTTTTATGGAACGGTAAGATTTAGTTAATGTTATCTCGTGTGGAGGTGTTTTTTCTGTTGCAGGTAATTGTGATTTGTATTTTTTAAAAGGCGTACAACTTCAATAAACAAAATTGAAAGCAAAATTATCTGCGTCACAAGAAAAGCAAAATCACAATGGTTTCACTACAAAGTGAAATCACATTTACCGGCCTTTCGAAAAAAGCAAAATCGCTATTATAAAAAAATTACGTATCAAATCAAAACTGTACCTGCCACAAGGGAAAAGCAAAATAACTAACCGGCTGCTTAAAACAGTCAAATCATTTTTTATATCTCCCTTTCAAGAAAACCGAAATCGGAGGTACATACTACCCTGTAAGAAAATAATAACAATAATTTATTCCAATCATTCAATCTAAAATTTTAACTCATAGATTGAATTTTAAGTTTTAGGAGCAACAATACGAATAGATAATAGTTGGGGCACAGCACTTATATATTATTATTATTATTATGCAGGGTTTTATTCAAGGTATCAGATATTGTAGTACATACACAAGAATGACACATAAACATGCTAAATCAAACTCGAAAATAGTACACAGTGAGATAGATTAATTTGCTTAAGGACTACTTACTACAC